>JAXIUT010012931.1:0-22798 GCA_035586675.1 Eurytoma californica
TTCGCCTCGATCGACAATTACATGTGATCTGAGACATTTCTTATTATACAGGGCCAGGTACGTAATATACTATTAAAAGATCTGCGTCATGGCTCCTATATAAACTCGTGTTAAAACATACATTTTCAATCGTTATTATTTCAATTATTTGCCTGACAACTTGCATTCTAAATCATACTAATAAAGACCTCAAGAACAACAGTGTTTAATTTTATAGTTATCTGCCATTTTTGCTATTTTTGAGGAGCTACCTAAACGCACTTATCTGACATTTGTTTATTCAAGTGATCCTCTATTCTACAAATATGTATTTTAAGTAATCTAAAAAAAATAAAAATAAAAAATTTGATATAAATAAATAAAGATTTTTTTCATTTTTCATTTTATTTCAGTGGGTTTCAGCTCGTTTTACTCCTTAATCAATTAGCTAGAGATTCAGCAGGAAAAAATTATGAAAAAAATAATTCATAAGAAAAAAACTTGAATTGTTTATACTACGTATACGTATTTCTTACGAAAATTTGTAACCAATTGGATTTACTTTTTGCACATTAAATAATTCATCATTTTTTTCCATCTGTAGGTAATTGACTAAGGAGTAAGTAAAATGAAAAATGAAAAAAATGAAATACTTTGAGCATTTTTTTTCTTTTTAAAATACATATTTGTAGTACAGTGGATCACTTGAATAAACAAATGTCAGATAAGGGCGTTTAGATTGTTATTTCTGCAAGGTCTACATCTTGGTTGACAATTACCTTAAGTGCAGGCTTTTGAAGCATCCCAAAGTCCCGTTCATCCTTCTAAAGTATTCAACTTTTCAGACGACCTGAGCACACCTAGCCGCATCCCGCGCAGAACGAGCGGCAACACACCGACGTCCAGCCGGCACAACAGCATATCCGGCAAGAGACCCGGCGTCTCGACCATCAACGGTTCCAGCTCGCGGCCGCGCACTCCGACCGGGCTCCTCAGTCCGGCCGGCGGCACACCGTCAAGGTTCGTCCCGGTCGCTCACTCCAACGAATAACTAACTTTTACTGACATTCCATTTAATAGCATATACCAAAAGTAATCTCTAAATTTAAACAACATTCCCGTACCATCGATTAGATTTTTTTCCTTTTTTTTTCTTGCCTGCACGGCGTTCAAATTTCCGGATTTTTTATTAACTCATTTCTACGGTTGACTTTTTTTATATTCATTATTATTATTATTATTACTGTTTTTTACAATTATTTTTATGATTATTCTTTTTTCTCATCAACTAAGAATAAGTGGCACCAATAAAAGCCATTAGTAAACGCGACGAATGTGACTAAAGAATTAAGTTTTTGTAGGTTTAGCTCGATGAGTCGAGCCTCGAGCATTCCAACCCTCACAGGTGTCGGAACACCGATTAGGTAAAGCATTAACAATATAATAAAGAAATTGTGGGCTACTTTAACCTACTGTAAATAGAAGAGTTTTTTGGTACATTAAAAAAGGCTTTGGTGCAATTAACATTAGAGAATAAAAACGAGTCGCGGGCTTTTGAATCTGGTGGTGGCTTTTTATTTTCTTTTTTTTATTTTTATCAGTTGAATCGGTTGTTTTATTTTGATGAAAAAAAAAAATATAGTCGTGCATCCTCTGGTCACTTGCACAGTATTAATAGAAAGTTAACTTGGTGCTGGTTTAGCCGGTCTCGGATACCAGTGTACGTGGGCGCGGAGATAAAATCTCCTCAATCTACGACCAGTAACGTTTCGGCTCACTCGACGCAAAGCAACCACTCGACAATTTCAAGTGACTCCACTGGGTACGCTCGGACGATTGAGCTTCTATCTAATGCTTGTGCTTTGTTTAGTCTTGACGATAATCGAATGTAACTTGCATGCAATTGTGTGTTGATTTGTTTTTTTTTAATTTAGTCCAAGATAAAAACTAACGTTGTCGTTCCCTTTTTTAACGCCAGGAGCAGCTCCGCGCGCACAAGCTCGACAACTAATATACCAATGGCTATGAAGCAAGCTAGGTAATAAAAGTAACTCGCTCGCACTCTAATGAAAATAATTATACGATTATCATGCGATAATAGGGTACTTGCGTTGATATTCAAAATTTCTAATTGTGGTAATCTCAGTCAATATATATACTGACTATGTAAAGAAAAAGAAAACTTCTGTAGACTGGTTCAAATTTTACGATGCATTTGTTTTTCCAAAAAATATGTAAAAGTGACAGTAAGCTTAAGGAAGCTCTTTTAACTATTCATCTTATGTTAAATAATTAATAAAATTGTTTATCCAGTAAACAAATTTTCGTCAAAATTCAAGAGTCTCTAATTTTGTCAAAGTAAATACGGTAATCTACCTATAGGATTTTATAGTAAAACAGTTAATAAAAAAAAACTTATATCTATTCGTTAATTCTAAAATAGATTGCAGAACATTTTTTTTATGTTATAGAATGCCTTAATATTGTGTTGATTACGTTTCCTTTCAAAAAGTTTATTTTTAAATATTCTTTAAGGAAAAATATAAATGACAATTTTATGAAGATCTAAATAATTAATTGAAAAATGAATGCATCGCAGAAAGCAAATATGTCTACAGATGTCTTTCAATATGTCTTTCATCATTATCAACTAGATTTTAAGAGGTCAGGACTGTGTTGAAGCCTATCCAATTGAAAAGTTCTAATATTGAGATCACTTTTTTATTATTAAAAACATTTTGAATAATTTTATAACTATAGTAATGATAGTAAAGATATATATATCTCTGATTCTTATTTCAAACTCATTATTTGTTTTTAAAAACACATATTGATACAAATTAGCATTTCTAGAAAAATGTTCACGGGACGGATCTAAAATTTTTACTGATTTCATAAAACTAATTACAGCTTTGTCGTAATAAAGTGACAAACCGCTACTACAATATTGTTGAAACTATTTAAAAATAGAGAAATATTTTAATATTTTATAAAGGAGTTACTATATTTAGTTATATTTTAATATTTTATAAAGGAGTTTATTATAGTAGATTTTTGACACTTTTTTCGATGAGACCGGAGAGAAGCTTGTTTAGAAAACATTCTAAAAATTTTAGAATCTTTAGATGAGCTGCATGCTGATTTTAATAAATATGAGAGGATTTAAATACCTACTTAACTAAAGTTACTTTATAATTCATACTGTTTTGAAGAAAATGTAAAACTCTTTAAATCTTTTATCAGTAAAAAAGTGATTTATTAGAATTTTATAATTATTTAGATGTAAACACAGCCCATGATTTTTTAAACAATTTATCAAACACGATGCAAGTTTATTATTGCGATGATATTAGTGTGCGAAATTGCCAGAATTTTATGTGATTTTTTTTTTAAACAGTGTGTTACTAAAATCCTTATAGTTATCCTCATTCCTGTTATGACCCTCACGCAAAATAATTATAACCAAAGAAATTTGAAATATTTAGAAATTCATATCTGAATGTTTCGATAGAAAATGATAGAACTGTAAAATGGACATGAAATGTGTACTTTTTGTCAATGTATACTATTTTTAGTTCTTAGAAGTGTTTCAAAAGCGTTAGAATTTATCGCAAGTTTTAAAATTTAAAAATATAGTCAATCATATAAAATATAGTCAAGGTTACGAGAAAAGTGTGAATTAAATAAATACAAAATTAATTTTCATCTAAAATTTGTATATCTTTTAAAACGTCTTTTAAGGGTTTAAATTGAAATTTAAATATAATTTCTGCAATGATCGCCCAATTAGAAGTGTATAATATAATAAACGTAATAATTATATACCTCAATAAGTGATTTAGGCAAAGGCACATTTTAAAAAAATTTGTTTTTAACGTGACATTGATTCTGAACTTTAAACTATGTAGTATACGATAAATTCTTTGTGACTTGCTAAATGATATTTTTAAGTTTCGAAAAGGAATAATCGTTTAAAACATGATTTGAAGAATTCATACCAAATTTGTACTACTGAGATCTACAATGAAAGAATTATGATCAAAGTAACGTATATAGTGTTTTGATATTGAAGTGATGCATGTTTTGAATTTCTAATCCCAAAGTTTAATAATACGACATCTGACGGTAGATAATAATACATAATAATACAACAAATAATGGTTTGAATGAATTTAGGTAACATCATAAATGTACGGCACAATTCGACATGCCACTCAATGCTGCAGACAGGTGTGGCAAGAAGATGAATTTTCGCTATTAAAAAGAAATAAAAGAGCAAAGCAACTTTATCGTTTTATTTGATCAGCCTTTTTTTGAATCGTACAAAAATCACATGAGTCGCACACTAATATAATCATTCATTCGCTATTCTCACCTTATTATCGCGTGAGAATTTTCATTAGGGCGCCACACGAGCTGTCAATTTGATCCGCCCGAGTGAAAGAGAAAACTGACTTATAGGCCTTCTGTTCTCATTTTTAGGACGAAAACACCATCGAGCGGTAGCAGCACACCCTTACCTCCAGGCACAAAGCTAACGAGAAAGTCCTCCGGGGCATCCGACACGTCCGTCTCAACGTCCGCACAACGAAAGGGAAAACCAACGCCGATCGAGCAGAGAGCTCCGTTCAGATTGTAAATCTACGACGACGAACCGAAACGAAGCAGAGTAACGGGAGCTTATAAAAAAACTGTTAAAAATTTAAAATCTAAAGTCTAAAAAAATCAACTAAAATGTAATCTCTTAATTAGATAGGCAAAATGTTAAGCTACCGCGTGGCGTCTCATTTTACGAGAGTAGTGCGCATCCGGTTCGGGGTATGACATCTAAGAAAAAAATTCGGGTTGCGCACTCCTTTGGTAATCTGATGCGCCTAGGCGCAAGGAGAAAATTGTTAAGAAATGAAATAACCTATTAATACGGAGTCGATAATCGTCTCCGGACTCAGATGCTCTTCTCGCGCGGAGAAGACGTAACGATTAATATTAATAATCGTAGGCCTCGTACTCGTTTTTTATAAAATGTTATATTATTAACGTCCTAATTATTAGATACTTTATTACTATAAAACAACGCGTGTTTGTAGTAGTTTATTTAAAATAATTCAGCTCGGCTCTCCGGCGTTCGTTCCCCCTGTATTGTTATTTATTCTCAATAGTTTCGAACACGAATTACCGCGGAGAGCAAAAATAATGCGATTATTCACGAGCTATTATTAAGACTACTGTAACTAATATTTGCAAGATTTTTGTTTGGGAAAACTTCGCTCTTGATAAAACAGATAAAACAAATAAATTTGCTAATTCCTTTAGCTACTTTTACCGAGGAAATAAAAGTTTCGAGCTTTGGGAAGAGAACATGTTATGTAAATATTGGTTCATTCTCTTGCCCCGCAGCACTTCTCACTCTTTTGCGACCAAGTTTTTACCCACGTAGGGCGTCCGACGGCAAGACGCAAAAATACATTAGTATTTTTGCCAGGGCCATAAAGCGAGGAAAATCAAAGTTAGTTTTATGTCGATCATAAAAGTATATTGATATATTTATATATAGCACAAAGTGTGTAAACAAATGTTTTTTACCTGCTCGGCAAGCCTCCTTTGGAATCAGTAATGAAGTATGGATTCCTCTAAGTGTGCTGTACTGCGTGAAAGGGGGGTACAGCAAGTTGGAATTTATGCGCGAACAGATGAAATGAGTGATTTTGTGAAAATGACTTTTCAAAAAGCTTTTGAAAAATATTAGTGGTTCCAGGTAGAACTGGCTAAGATAGATTTCCAAATGGTTTCTTTCTCACTTTTTTTACATACTGTATCATTGCGATTTGTATTGGTTTCAATTGTCGAACACCCTATTATTTAAATTACTTTATTACCTAATGCGATTAATATATTAATAATCTTTATTCGACATTCTTATTACCTTTTTGTTTTTGCCTTTTGTAAAATTCTGTATCGACGCTAATAATGCTGTGAAATTATATATAAATATATTTAAAAATAATTGCTTAATCTTTAGTCATTTATTCTCTGCCTTTTATATTATCTTAAATTAAATTTTACTTATTTCATTTTATTTAGTATTGATCATTTCCAATTTTTTTAAGATAACGATACGAAACTAACAATTCATTTAGAATCATTAAAGATGTTGCAATTTTTAGGAGGCTCCACAATCGACTACCGAATGTAATACATATAATGATCCAAGATATCAAAGAGGAATATCGATAATTGATAGGAATTTTATTGTGGAAAGATAAGACAGAAAATTCATTTTTTTTCCATGTAAAGTCAATTTTATAATTATAATATCTGATTAACAGGCATATTTTTATGATGTAGGTTTATATCATACAATTTTGTTACAAAATAACGTTTCACACTGATCTAAATCATCTTTAATTGATAAAAATATTGTAAGCTTCGGTAGATAGAAAAAGGTATGAAGCTATTAATAATTGTGCAATTTTACGTGAGATTTCACACAAAAACAGCCTCATTCTATTAAAAAGGAATTCTTTTAATATATATATATTAAAATAAAAAATAAATTATTTAATAACTTTAACATTAAATCACACTGCAGTTGATGCACGCAATATTATTTTGTTGATATAATCATTTGTGCTTCTACTTGATATATTTTTTTTATAATTTTTCTATATAATAACAGGATATAATAAATTTGCATTCGTAAATGAACACAGGTAAGTACATACAAATACTCAAAACGTAACAAATCTATCTACATTTTTAAAATGTCATCAGGTACAAATAATCAATCTCTAATCGAGTTCTATGCTTAATCCGAAGATTGTTACAACAATTTTGATTGTTACCAAAATGTAGTACTGTACAAACTGCACCTTTTATATTTTACAAATTAACCGATGTATTACAAATCGAACATATATTATCTAGCCGTAAATAACAGTAGTGTGCTTAGAGTTATATAGCGAATTCACTATAATATGTTTTTACAAGATGACTCTATGCACACATGCTCTTTTTATATGTACATTTCATTATGCAATTGTTAGAATGAAAACCCTTTGCTAACAAATTTATCCGTCGTAACTGAAATATAATGGAAAAGGGCAAATTTTAATTTTTATTAATGTCTTGAATTATATATAGTACATTCTTTAACATTGAGATACTTTATTCCAGCCTTTTAAAGTAAATTTTAATCCTTTTCTTCAAGTACTAAATTAAAAAAGGTACTAAGGGAAAATATCGACCTTTTTTTGTTCATAGACTAAATTGGCTTGCTTTAAAAAAAGTGTAGTATATCAAAATTACTTATGATTTGGAAATGTTACATTATTTAAAAGCTAATAACTTTTTAGATATTTGATATTTTTTAAGACGCAAGTTTTTATTTGCAATAAATCAGAATTTAAATGTTTTCAGAAGAGCCTATATGATATTTGTAAATAATTTCCATATAGGAGTTCAATTTTTTATCTATATTTCGTTGATTATATGCTTTGATACTCTTGTGATTCTATTGCAATTTCTCATAGTTTATGTTAGTTCTATACTCCAAGCAAAAATTAAGGGATTACCAATCTTTAAAGAAATTTTGTTGTTTAAATCTTAAATGTAAAATTAACGGAATTAACAACATTAAAAATGTGAAGCTCAACTTTCAAAGTTTCAGTTGATTCACGGTATCTTATTATTTTACAGATTGGTGCAAAAAGCGCATTTCAGGATGCACGCGAAAAAAAGCACAATTTTTGAGTTTCAAAAAGGAAAATTCCCAAATGTGCTTTTTTCGATACACTGAGAAAAAATTCTAGTAGAAATTATAATACTGTATGGAAAAGTGGCCACAAACTGATTTTTAGTTGAAAATCACCATCCTCTCTAGTAATATTTGCTAAAAGTTTAGAAAAATTACTGTACTTGTTAGTACAATTTGCAACAGTGTCTAGCATAATTTATTATAATTATAGAAAATTTTACAAGAGAAGATGGTAATTTTTCAATTAAATGTCAGTCTGTGGCTACTTCCAATTTTTACTAAAATTTTTTCTCAGTGTATAAAATTCTTTTCTTTATTAGAAGAAAATGAAATGTGTTGTACCGATGAGGGTGGCCTCTTGCTCAAGAAAACATCTTAACAATTTTCTCTGAAATCAAGCCAAAATATTTCATTGGGGAGAAAACTTTTGGATCTTTAAATTGAAATGTTGCATTTTATATTAACAGTTTATCAGTACCTTCAGAACTTGAAGCTAGATCTTTTAATAAAAAAAACTAAGCGATCCCTTAAGTTTTGTAAGGGGTGCAAAAACACCACATGGAAATAATACTGTGATTTCTTTCAGTAGTCTTGCCTAAATTTACACCAGTTGTACAAACTTTTGAATTTGTGAAAAAATATAAAGCAATTTTTTAAGCGATAAATGGTCAATTTATATAAGGTAGAATCGAGAAATGTCCCAAAAATGGTTTTTAATTATTTTTACTAAAGTAACTCGTAGTGGATTCAGGTGAACTCGTAGTACTTTATTAAAGTAATTAGCAGCATAAAAAATGGAGAAAAACCAAAACTTTATCGTAAGTTGTAATTAATATAAACAGTCAAATTGATTAAAAAAAGTGTGTATACTATCATATTGAGAGCTTTTTTGATGATAAATAAATGTTGTTGAATTATCAAAATTATTTGTATTATATTTACATCGTAAAATAATACTTACACTAAGCAAGAAAAAACTACTTCGAGTTTAGAATGTGGGATAAAAATGTCTAAAGCACAGCACTTGAGTTTATAGTTGTAAAAAAAATCCTGAATTTTAAATTAGATAAACATAACTATCCTGGCAGAAATAATAACTAGCCAGGCATCGTTCAATGATCAAAATTTGCCAGTTATAGCTAACCCGGTTTAAAATAATCACGTGACGAAATCATGTGATTAATCACGTGATTTTTTTTGTCCCAAATCAATGTATGATTTGAAAATCACGTAATTAAATCACATGATTTCTGAAAAATTACGTTATTTTTCGTCACGTGATTTGAAATTACACGACGGAAAAGCCCCGTAATTTTTCAGAAATCATGTGATTTAATTAGGTGATTTTCAAATCACTTGTTGATTTTGGACAAAAATCACGTGATAATTTTATACCGGGAACAAAAATGGTTGATCTCTGCTAGGGTAAGAAAAACTCGAAACGAATCACAGCGGCTTTGCAATTAGAGTATAAAAAGTCGTAGGTTCTTTGGCACATTACTACTACAACGATAAAAATGAACTTGTTCACTATACTGCCGTTTAAATAGCAATATTTACATGTAATAGGTATTTCAAGGTTTCTACTTTAATACATCGCATTGGCAGGGATATGAATTTTGTAAATCATCGCAATACAATATCGCGCAATAATTAACAGGAAAAATGCTTAAAAAATGCTTAAGCTAACACTTGACTTAATAAATTGCCGTAATTAGCGCATTCAATATTTTGCAACACAATTTCTTTTTTTTCAGACGAAAGAGAATAAAAAAGACGCAAAATCATACCTCCATTTCAGACACTCTTTTTTCATTTCTCATTTACAAAGATAAAGTTGTCGATTTATCTCGTGTAATATAATTACCATTCTCAGACGAGCAGAAGTGGAAATAACAAATTTTCGCCAGAGTCTGCGATCGAACCTTGCCTCTCGACAAAACACAAGGTGCGATCGAGCAGAGTTCGAATGGCATCGTAATAAATAGAGGCTTTTTATGTTTGCAGTGAAAACAAACGATTGATGACAAAAAAAGGACTGAGTCTGAAGCGTACTTGGCAGGAATTATCCGCGTTTAAATAGATTAGGTGCGAGCTATGTGTTTTATGTTACAAGGAATGGATCTTCTCGGTGTACTATCTCTTACTGGTGAATTTCTTTAAACGATCTTTCAGTCCACTCTCTTTTCTTTTGGTCGTATCTTGCTTTCGCTTGCACTTGTCTTTCATGTCTTCAGCTCTTTTCAGCCGCTCCCTTTTCCATATCTCCTGCGGGTAGTAAAATTGTGATCATAATTGAGTGGTCACGTGGGATAAGGACGCGAGACAAAATTTATATAATTTTGATAATAACAGAAATACAGAAAAACAAAAGCAGTTCGTTTTTAAAACAAACTGATCTTGATGAGTCTTTAGTTTATATTTTTAACAATTAATTAGCAAATATAAAGTCCACTTTATAGACCCCCGAATAGCACCAAACGTTTTAAAAACGTTTTTAAAACGTTTTTTAGTCGAAAAACGTTTAGAAAACGTTTGAATAACGTCCTATATGTTCTCAAAAAAGTACTTTCGACACGCCGTGCGCAAAGATACGATTTTGCGCACGCTTTCTCAAAATCAGCTGCCTAAAATCGTACCTTGTACACGTTGTATCGAAAAATACGGTTCGATACATGAACAAGGAGGTGATTTTAGCCTCGTGTGACCTTTTCGCACTGGCTTCGCTCGTGCCCAAATATCACGCACGGCTAAAAATCACATTCTCGCACTTGTATCGAAATGCACTATTAAAACATTATTTAAAACGTTTTATAAAAGTTTTATGATATTTATTTATTGATGCATTTGTTTACTTATTTATTAATTATAAATTCAATGTGCTGAAAAGTTTTAAGCAAATGTAAATCGATTTAAATCTTAATATTTGTGTAGACATTTGTCCTCAAAATTCAGTCCGTTTTGCTCTATCTGTAGCCGTTTCCCAGATATTTAGTAACAATAAATAAATAAATAAATAAATATCATAAAACATTTATAAACGTTTACGAAACTTTTATAAAACGTTTTTTAAACGTTTGTTGATGCTATTCGGGCCCTCATTTCAGGTGAATTATCAGGTGAGATCTCATCTGAAATATCATGCTAAAATCTCAGGATTAAAAATAAAGTGTTCCTGTGATTGTTATTTTTTAACAATAGATGTTTCTATATTCTGTTTATAAGTGTGCCTAATAGCGTTACAATCATACGCATGGTACATCGGAAAACACGTTATAACAACATGTTACTCAGCTATTTTAGCATTTTTTAACATTTGAAAAAATTCTCAACTGGAAATTCATCTGAAACATTACCTGGGTTATAACCTGAGAATACTAGTGAGATTTCATCTATGAAACTACTATTGTAATATGTAATACCCGCATGAAAATGTTACATTATGAGATCTCATGTGAGATTTCATAGGAGATCTCATAACATTTTTACACGCGAGAAGAAATAACTTGACGAAAATATCGGGTAGATTTTTATAATAAGAAATAAATACACTTCTTTGTTCCCGAAAGAGCATAATTCGAGTTATGCAGTCGCGCGCAGGTTTTGGGACACACAATTCTAATCTGTTCATTTATAGACAAATGCTCTAAAAAATAAAACAAAATTGAACCAAAAAGGTACAGTAGAATTTGTTGATGTGATAAAAATTAAAAAATTCTGAAGTTATGTATTTACAAAGGTATGTACATATTACTGTATATTTCATTTATTTTTAAATTAACAGCCGTTAAGTGTTTGTCTCGAAACTTTCGCATGCGATCGTATCATCTTATTTTATGAATTAACTCTTTTTAACCCTAATTTTATTATAATGAATAAACTCTAATTTTAAAAATGACAAATGATAGATTTGCATATATAGGATTTACTCTGCAAGAAAATTAAGGGAACTATCCAAGAAGTAGCAAAGTTAAATATTTCTGCAATATTGACGGCTATGAGGAAGAAAGCACTTACTATCTTTAAGTTGAAGAAAGGTTGGTTATTCGTTTTTTTATGAGTAGTTTTTAAAACACAATTTTCTTTCTTCAAGCATTAATTGTATAAACCTTTTCGGGTCTTTACGGAAAGCCAAATAAAAATTGAATGACACTCTCCTATAGTTAGTATTGTATTTTCCTCAGCCTCTACGATTTCTCGATTCCTCCGTGTTCGGGCTGTTTACGGATATATATAATTGATACAGTGTGTTAATTGTGAACTTGACCGGTGTTTTAAAGTGTAATTGGCATACATACCAAGAGAACATGATAACATGCGAAGAATATTAATACTATTCTTTATTTAAGTTTAGTAATTGTCAACCAATGTATGTGCAGGTGAATGTCAATAAGCAACGTTAGTCTTGATAAAACAAGCGAAATATTGGGAAGATACAAAAAACTATAGCGGTAACCATCAGTATACTGATCATTTCTTGCAGAGTAAAAATATATTTTCTTAAATTTATTTTCGGAATTCAATCATGTTCTGTAAAAAATTGGTTTTTACAGCAGTTAACAAAAAACAAAAATTTCGAAGATCTCAAAGTTAAATGTCCATGAATCATACTAAAATATCATATACCTTAAAATCGTGACAAAAGGGGAGCCACAGTTGAAAAAAGTCCTTGGGGTCGGCCGTATCCAACGTAGCGCCTTTGGGTACATAGTGGTAAAATTTCATCACTTCCTTAAATTTAACTTTTGCATCTTGTAAGGCATTCCGTTCATTGGTTAACTCTTGATGTGCTCTTGCCAGAAAAGCATCCATTTTTAATTTAAATGGACCTGCATGTTCGGGATTACCCTCTATCACAGTTTTGCACTTTTTGTTACAATCTGCAAGGAAAAAGGGAGAAATGAGAACGAGTGACATTAATTTGTAGGAATGTGTACAGTATATTATGCACCTAAAGAGATAAAGAAAAAATGGTCCCACATCACATTTAAATTGTCACCTAGCCCGAAGGCGAGTAATAAACACGTTATACAAATAGCATTTTTTTATCTACTGTAGCGTGAATACGATTCTTTTACATACCTACTCACGATCAAATTGCCATTTACTCAATCTAGTCCCGAGATAAAAATAAGCAATTTCAGCGAAGGTAAAAAAGCAAGGAATTTGAGTAATTTTTTTTTTACTGGCACATTTAAATTCTGCTATTTTTCATAGCAAAACATTGAAACTTATATTTCTACATTAGATGCGACGCAATACCTTGATAAATACCAGACTATGGTTACTTGTGATAATTAGCTTGTTTTCAGCCAAAAAATTTCTGATTTTCAGATGGAATACGAAAAAGGTAGCCCTACTGAAAAAACTCACATGACTCTCATGCCCTCCGTAAGTGTTAAAGGAAAATATAGATATTGTTATAGATAGATATTGTTTTAAAATTTCTCAAATTATTTCGTAAAGTTATTTAAGAACAAAAAATTTTCGAACAAATTCCTGAAGCCATTTGTAAATGTAATTGGCTGAAATTTTCTTGCATAATTACGGAGGGCAGTGCGTTGGCCGAATTTCGAAAAATGATTTTGATTTTTAAATAATAAATGCAGATTCCTAGAGGAGGGTTTCACATCCCGTTAATAAGATTCCGATTTTTACCAAGGTCACAACGTAAGATACTTTCAACAGAAATAAAAATACACAACCCGGTTGAAAATGACCACGTGGAAATCCATGCGGAATCAATATTGAAATCAATGTGGAAATCAGTCCCAAATCTTCTAGATTTCAACGCGGATATCAACGTAGATTTCAATGTAGATTTCATTTGGTTTCCCGAAATTTTTTTTTTTATAAAAAAATTACTTCATAGCCCGAAATTACGCCCATTATATGGACTACCATGAGCATGATGCCACTTAAACTGGGGGATTGAGTTCAAAAATTATTATTTTTAAGTTTTCTCATTCTTTTTCTAATATCCTCAAAATAATAATTTTTGAACTCAATTCCCCAGTTTAAGTGTTATCATCCGCATGGTAGTCCATGTAATTTTATAAAAAAAATTTTTCGGGAAGCCATATGAAATCTACATGTAAATCCAGGTTGAAATCCACGTAGATTTCAAGGAGAATTTTTTTGTGGAAGTAACCGTATGGATATCTATGTAGAAATCTACGTGGAAATCAATGTAGAAATCTGCGGGAAAATCAATGTAGAAATCTACGTGGAAATCTAGATTAATATTTGGGACTGATTTCAACATTGATTTCAATATTGATTCCACATGGATTTCCACGTGGATTCCACGTGGTCATTTTCAACCGGGAATGTACGGACATTAAGGACAGATCCTGTATTTAGAATCATAACAGCGTACCTTCCAATCTCCTGCCCATATTTTCAAGTTCTTTGCTCAAATCTTCGAAGTTGGTACAAGCCGCGGCTTGAACGTAGGCCGGCTCCGGCACCGGCAACGGCAATGCCTCCTTCAAATCGCACTCGGACAGCTGGCTCAACTGACTTCTCACGATGTAATGCAGCAGCGTCAATCCGGGCTCCTTCGACTTGACGTCCTTCAGCTTGGCCAGTATCTCGAGGCCGAATCCGTCGGCCTGGCCCCTCGTGCGATTGCCGCCATTCATGTAATTCCCGAGGGTCAGTATCAGGGCCATGACCCTCTTCAGCGAGCTCGAGTTCAGCATGAACTCGCAGACCGAGCGCAGATTCGTCAGCTTGGACGAGATCGCGCCCACCGTCTCGATGAAGTCATTATGGAACATCAGGCACACTATACGCTCCGTGAAGAACTGAATGCCTGACAGCTTTTTGAGAAACTGCTCGGGCCGGTCCAAGGGGACGTCCGGACACTTCGTTTCGTGAGCCGTGATCTCTTCGATTTCCTTTGCCGTCGGCCTCTGTAACGAGCCAACGGATGACAGTATAAGGTAAAAGCATTGACACTAGGATTTAACGGAACGTCAGGGAGGGACGCTCACAAGAAGGGGGCCAGGCTCGCTGGTCCTGGATTTCCAAAAACTGTGCAATTATTCTTTGGGCAAAAATAATGGACACCTGATTTGGGGTTTTTGTAGATGGAGCCTAGTAACAAAAATAAATTACTTTTAAAAGAATCTAGGGGAAATTTGCTAAATTTATTCTTTGGAACTAAAAGTCGTGCAAGCTCGTATAAAAAATGAAAATTAATTTATTGTCAAAAATGATGTGCAATTGAAAATTCATTAATAGTATATTACGTACCTAGGGAGGGAAAATAAAGAATGTCTCAGATCGCATGTAAATTGTCCGAAGCGAGGGCGATAAACATGCGGTCTGAGGCTTTCTTTATTTCCTCCCTTGGTGCGTACGATATTTTACAACCTAGGGAGGCCCGAATTACAATATTCCTGAAACGGTAAAAATAATTTATTATTTAATTATATTTATTTTTTTTTGCGAGCTTGTACGAATTTTAGTTCCAGAGAAATTGGTATTATCTCAACGAGTATATTTCCACCAGATTTCTTTAAAAAGTCTCCTATTTTTGTTACTATGTTCTAGTCACAAAAATCCCGGTAGACTCGCGTCCATTATTTTGGACCAAAGAAACGTTTCACAGAGTTTGGACGAAATCCAAGAACCGCAATCCTGGTTATCTCCATTTCAGTATATAATGAAAAATCCATTCTGGAAATACTTTGGTACGTGAACATTAATTTTTACAGTATAATTTATTATCAATTTGTTATTACAATATGAAAATTGTTTTTTGGATGCAATTCATATTTTTAAAGAGGATTTTTGCGGTGTACAATAAAAGTCGAAAGCATACTTTTTTCTCAGTATAAGATTGCGCGTAAATATTATAGTACAAAAATTTTAGGATAATTGTAGTTCATTATATGGTACCAAGTATTTGATACATAGGTTTTGCAGTGTAAAATCGCTTTTATTTTTGACATCTTATTAAAATATTTTAGAAATGTTTTTCCGAACAGAATTAAATTTATGATTTTTGAATAAATAGATGCAAATTAAAAAGCAATTGGTGATTATTTTTTTCATATTTTATCACGGTAAAGCTAGAATCAAAATTTCGATAAGAAAGTCTTCGCCTAGGCAGAGGTATATGTTCGGTTCAAATTTATTTTCATTGAATGTTCGTCATTAATATTGTGTTAATCATTAATTATCACATAATAATAATATATGCAATAATATTACGGATTCACCGAGAGAAATCTTGAAGGAATATTTACTATAAATATATGAAAATAATCTTAATGTACAGTAAATTAAGATTACAATACTGGAAATAGTAATGTTTAATGTATTTAGTTTTGCATATTTAATGACCGTACCCATCTTACATGTAAATCTCGGACCGAAAGTGATCTTTGCTGGAAAACGTTTAGTTGTCTTACCTTAGATGAAACTACCCTGGTGGAAAATAAAGAATCTTTTATAGTCAAGGTATTAATAATTAGCTAACTTTAATTAGCTAACGATTAGCTATTTTTTAGCTATAAACTAGCTAATTTATCGTTAAAAATATATTTAAAGTATTCTCGGCTGCTGAAGACTATGTAAACAAAAAACATATAACTTAAAAACGTGCACTGTTAAGCTTTCTGATTGTAAGCTACTTCAATTACTTATCTCGATCAATTATTGTTCAAATTTAATAAACGTCAAAAAATTATTGTAAAATTGATTATTATTTACACTGAGAGGAACATTTAATTTTGTCTAATTATTAAGCATACAATTAGCTATATTATAGGCAGAATTCGTGTCGTTTTTAACGATATTATAGCTATATTTATAGCTATAAGTTTAGCATAGCGTAAAAAATTAGTTAATTTATAGCTATAATATGCTTTATTTTTCCACCAGGGTACTTTTCCGACTTTATTCCGATAATTTCTCTTTTAAAAGTCTCGAATGAAATATTAAAATATCAGGCTAACCATAAGCGTAAGTATAAATTAGTTACATTTATTTGTTTCAATATTTTGAATACTCATAAATTGTAAAGAAAGAGTATTATATTTAGAGTACAAATTTAAGATTTTTTCTTCCATTATTTTCCCCTCTATTACACTATATCTTTTATATTGTACAAACTGAAACAATATCTAAAAATAAAATTTGAAATTATAACAAAAGTATTCAACTGTCACTTTGGAAACTGTAGTCGATCGACAATAAAACTGTAGCTTTTTGCACTTTACTGGCCTAGCAAAACATGACTTAAGTTAGATCCGGTAAAGTATTGATTAAGTGAATCTTTCCTCAAATAATTCAGTTAATATTTGATTCAATTATTCCATGATAAAAATGTTCTATTTATTAGAAAAAGTGGAAAAAATTTGACGTTAAATACGTAATTTCATTTCAGCAGCTAGCAGAACCAATTTGGTAAAAAATTATTTAAAATAAATTAAAACACTCAAGAGTAAAATAATTTGTTGTGGCAGTGAACACCACAGTGACAGCAATTCAAACTATTTTTTAATACGATTACACTTTATTTTAACACTATTTCTTTTTAATAAAAGTTATTTTACTTTCTTATAATAATTACAAAAAATTTAAAAAAACATTTATTCTTATCTTTATTATTTCTTTACTTAACTCTAATGGTATGCGAGGAGAATTTTCTGATAAAAATTACTGCGTGGTTAATAATCTTAGGATCGAGTGATCTGTTTAGTAAAAATGAACACACGGTATTTTAAAAATTTTAAAAATTACTTAGAAAAATGTTTACAATATTTGTAGAAATTTTTAATATATTGTCTGTAATATTTACCACATAGGTCATTTGATTTTAATATTACTAATTACACAGTAAAGTTGCGTAGAAAAACATAAAGAAAATTTTTTGAAAATATTTTCTTCTTATACCTTTATAGTTATCAACATATAACAACTAAAAATATTAGTCGTTGCGTTTAATTCGAAATTAGGAATTACTACACCGTAGATGTTAAATTAAATTAAAATATATATTCGTAATTACTGCATTTTTACAGTATGTTTTTTAAATAATGTTTTAAAACGATTGTGGTAAAACATAATATAATTAATGAGATTTTTTTATTAATTTTCTGGTAAAGATGTCTGTATACTTTTCTCGGTGTATTATTCTATAGAATGACATTTAGAAAAATCAAATTGTCTTTAAATAATTTTTAAATAAATTTTGTAAAATAAAAATAATTGGTTTAATTTGTTTAGTTAGACTTACGGTTTAATTCCTAAACCAGGTTACTGTAACCTTAGTTAGACTTAAGCTAATTAGTGAAAAACATAACGTAGCGATTAGACAAGAAATTTCTGATTCATCGGGTAGCTTTACTGCTGAAAAGTGGACTGCGATTTTTCAACCCGGATACAATGTGTCATATTTTTCTTGACCCAAAAGGAGATCCGTACTTTCGAATAATAATGGATATTAAAAAAAATTATCTTATCTTATCTATCAAAACAAATATTTCAAAAAGAAAATTGTATGTCCACATAACTACAGATATAAATAAATGATTTTTTCTACTTTATTTTCGAACGATTTTCAATTAAAGATATTGAAGAAAAGAATCTTTGCTGAATAATTAGATAAGCATGAGCTTCTTTTCAATTGACGAAATTAAATTTTTTTCGTGATAAATAATTATTAACGTAAAAGCTACACTCATTGACGGCACCTAAAATTTTCCGATTTAATTTTTTATGTTTGATGTACGTAAATAAAATTAATTAATTGTGATTATTGAAATTCCGACTTGTAGAATTTTCCTATAAAATTTCTCTCGGTGTGATTGATAAGAAAGGGGCCTTATATAAAAACTACTTACTATCTCGTAAATCTGCTGCAAGGTTTCTAAGCCAATGTTACTGGTATCCAAATTATATACCGCATTTTCCACCTCGATGAAATCTACGTGTAAGCTCTTTTCTAGTATTCCGACCGTCTTCGATCTTTGGAAATCAAGTATTTTGGCAGGTTCAATTTTCGTTGACTTCGCGACACTTGCTTTCGCCACTGGCTTTCTTTCGCTCACTTGGCGAGAAAACAATTCCGCAAATTCTTTAAAATCAACGTTCTTTTCTTCATCGATCTCTAACCAAAGCGTTTCCTGCAATGCATTACAAATAGTCATTCAATCATTTCAAATTTACCTTCCTTACCTATGAAAGAAATAAAATTTGCATTATTTTCCACCTTCTTAAGATTATCCGACGTTGATTCTGGTTTTACTGCAGTTGTTTCGATTGTCGATGCGCTGCCCGGTACCAATATCCTTGTCCAATACAGTGGCTTCATTGGTATATCGGGGTTGAGAGGCTGCTTTCTCATTGCTATCAAATATTAAAAGACTTTCTTAAATTCAACAAATTTAAGTATTTGAGATATTTCGAAATTAATGAATAATTGGAAATAACGTTAAATCTAACTTCCTATTTTAAAATGGCAGTTGATCAAATAAATTGAGTTAAAGATTTTGATCATTTTTTATTATTATAATCAATTTTTATTTTTTTCTCTAAACTAATTTTACTTTTGCAACTCATAAGACTTTTCGAAAATAAATGTAAGTGCATATAATAGAAAGGTTACATTATAAGTTTTTAATCAAATTTAGTATAATATAGTGACTATCCAATTTTAACGTAAATGTAAAATTTAATTTACCTAAATGTTTTACAATTTACCTACAAGTCACTACATGACTACTTTGTAATTTTTATACACCGAGAGAATTTTCCCGTAAAAATTACGAGAAAAAACGTAATCGTGGAACGATTTGCCATCTTGGAAATTTTTACGGGAAAATCATTTAAGTTTTACACGGTGCTTGCGCGATTCAAAAAGCTTCATAATTTTTACAAGAAAAACTCCACGATTCCTTTTTTTCCCGTAATTATTAGGGTGAACTTCACCGTAATTTTTGCCGGAAAATTCTTTCAGTGTATAAACTCGTCATTAATCAACCTTAAATTATGCGCTTTTTAAAAGAGTTCAATAAAATATTCATTGTGAACATCCGTTAAACTGCATATTCACTTTCTGACGCGTTATATTTCAGTTTTTTCAATAACTGGGTTTCGAATGAAAATTTTTTGAGTATAGAGCCCGATATTAGGTACACGATTCAAAAAGACGATTTTCCTTATAATCTTAATCAAAAGTATAAAATTGTAAGAATATTTTCTGAAATTTGCAGTAAAAGAAACTGTTATTATAATTCCGAAGTTACGCTAGTGGGTACTACATAGGCAATCAAACCAATTTGTTACCAATTCACTTGTTCTGGGGTTTATATTAAAGGTAATTGAATTCTTTTGCTGATGAACCTCTAATATTTATTTAATAGCATCGGGACATTTTTATTACTGAGAAGGTCAATTTAAAACAATTGCAAATATAAAATGGTCAGCATAGTTTTTTTCTACTAAAGAATCTTTCTTTTTATTTGTATATTTCAGACTGTGAGGATGCACTAGCTGTGCTTTTATACAGTACTTTTCCAAAGTTCTTGAACACATTGCTAAAAAAATGCGAATCTTTAAATAGCGATATTTCCGGTTCTATCATTCGTAGAACAAAAATAAAGAAAGGAAATTAAAGTACAGACAAAATGCTACATTTTTATGCCCAACAAATATTTCTAAGTTTTTTTTTCTATTTGTAGTACTGCTTTGAGTAATCGCTCATTTTCTAATTTTTTATACATTTGTTCTATCACTTGCTTTTGTTTTAAATGATGGTAGGTAACAAATAGAAAAACCTTAAATTTCTTTACTTTTGATTTTTTTTAACGATGCTTCTTAAATTCGTTATCTACGATTGTTCAATATAATATGCGGAATATAAAGTTTAATATTCTATTTATCTGAAATTTGTTTATAATTAATGTTCTAGTTATATATAATTGGTTTTCTTAATAAATTAAGAAAATGTTAATTATACTGAAGTGTATATAAAAATATATTCATTAAATGTAAGTGAAAATTAAAGTTCTATTACAAACGTTCAAGTCAAATTATTTGTAGTTATTTCTACTTCACATAACTCAATCAAAAGTACAGAAATTTAAGGTTTTTCTGAGATCTTTAGATCTCCGTCGTTATTTTCCACCTATCGTCATTTAAAAAAAAAAGTGCAAGTGATTCAACAAATGTTTAAAAAATTAGAAAATGAGCGATTACTCAAAGCAGTACTACAAATAGAAAAAAAAACTTAGAAATATTTGTGGGGCATAAAAAGATGGCATTTTGTATCTACTTTAATTTCTTTTTTTTATTTTTGTTCTACGATTAATAGAACCGGAAATATTGCCGTTTAAAGATTCGCCTTTTTTAGCAACGTGTTCAAGAACTTTTAAACGGTACTGTAGTTTCTAGCAAAGTAGTACAAAGTACAAAATGGTGTTTAAAACTCCAACTGTCATTTTAAAATGTTTGTTTACTTTATTGATTTACTTATTTTTATAGGTATATCAAGTCGTGCAGCGGCGAGGTGCTCGACGGCTCCAGATTCGAGTCCTACTCCTAAGATTTTTCTCTAATATTATAATACATTTACATGAATTGGAGTACTTTAATCGGAGAGTAATACCAGTTTATTTCCTATACATAAATAACATTTCTAGAGACAAAAAAGTTTTATAAATAATAGTAAACAATTTCTTTATAAATAAGCTTCATAAACCTACTTCATTCATAAACAGACTCCCCTTAATGCAATTTCTAAGCAGATGCTGAATTAAAGTAATTTCTAAAAGAATTCAGAGTTTAATCTCACTTCCAAGCATACTCTGATTAATACCCTTTTATTCGGGAGCAGCGTTACGTCATTGTTGGTTTCTGTCCCTCCACAAAACTGCACTTTTTTATGGGAGACGCATAGGCGTACATTTTCATGAGCGTATCTAATTCTTTTTTGTGCAAACTTTTCACCCTTATGTACATACATCCGCACTCTTAGCAGAGTTGTTAATAATAATAACAGAAGTCATCGCGCCTTTAATATTCTCATAACCTTTTAATCAATTTCAGAAAAGTACTAAAAAATTCACTAATACTTTCTACTTCAAAACATCACTTATTTTTAATATTTACTGTATTTTTTATTATTTACACTAAGCAATAATTCTGATGCTTTCTATTTTTTGATGTTAAAAAACGAAATAAATAAGAAAATTTAACAGTACTTAATAATAATTTCATTAATCTGTTTTAATAAACATCAGTGCTTGACAATTCAAATTGTGAAATATTAAACTGATATTAAAAATGTTTTAATTTTAACCTCCAAATATTGTTTTTTAAGAGAACATCGCATCAATTTAATATAAACCCGGCATCAGTACAAATTCTACTACTGTAGATGAGAGTTCGTAATTATACTATGGTATAAAATGCACTTTGCTTGCATAAATTTAATTTAAAACGTTTGCTATACCTTTATAACTAAAATAAGACAAAATAATTCGATTACGCGATATTTATAATATTTCTATAAAGAATTGGAATAAAGATTGGTTTTATATTGTAAAAAATTGCGTAATGTTTAAAAACAATAAATTATAATCCTGAAAAAAATTGTTTTGGATATCTTAGTGAAAATAAGTTAAAACAGAGAAAAAAAAGACTTTCTGGCCACTCTACCCTCAATTATTTGTTATATGTTTTATAATAAAAAAATAAAAGAAGAAAATATCGATGCCGGTACGGCAGATTCCTACCCCTGGGTTTCACATTCCCTTAATGATTACAGTAATACAAGTCTGGTAAAAATCCTTCTTTACGACCCTGCTATTCAATATTCTGGGAATTCCGATGGAAAGAAACTAAGGTTTATTTCTAATGAAAAGTTTAATTTCAAGGCATGATTATTAAATTTACCTAATTACAACCAGAAAGAAAATATAAAATGTAATGCGCTAATGTATGAGACGGGAATGTGAAACCCTACCACAGAAATCTGCATTACCGGCATGAACATTTTATTTATTATTTAAAAATCGTACCCATTTTTCAAAATTCGGCCAACGTACT
>JAXIUT010012951.1:0-22784 GCA_035586675.1 Eurytoma californica
TAATTTTATATACATTAATTAGTACAGATTCGTTTTATCCTTTTTCAATTTATAGATATTTATCGGAAGACAGATTTTAGTTCTAAAACGTAAATTCCCTAAAAAATAAAATAATGCTTATTTTTTTGTTTTAACGTTTAAAGCTTCGTTTTTTAAAACATAATGTTAATTGTGAATTAGTACTAGGCTATTAATATATCAGAATCTTAATATTTCAAGTGAAAAGTGTTGTGTTATTTTTGAAGTTTTAATAACGTCCGAATAATAAATTTCTTTTGTAAATAACTACATTTTTGGATCAGTTATAACGCCGGCGAATACAATAATATTTTTGGAACCACTGCAGATTTTATAGAAAAATGCTTTATCCGCTATTATTTTTGGAATAACAGTCCAGTTAATTGCAGAGGTTGGGGCAGCTCCTGAAACTAAAACGTAATCCTTCATTTGTATATCCGCATTCTCTTATGGATTTCGATGTCTAATTTTAGCGACATACAAATAATTTAAAATCAATCACTAATTGAATTACTTTTACAATTACTACTTTTATAAGATGTTAAAATCTACTTAAAAGACATATCTAATCCAAATAGCAGTTACATTAAAAGACCAACTTGAGCTTAAAGAGCAATTTTTAAAAATTAATGTTTTCATAGATACACTACTAAACTAAATAAAATATTTCGCACGCTTACAAAGACTTAGATTCTGAAAGTAAAATTCGTTCTCGATAATACTCATATCGTCGGAGATTTTTTCATTAGCGTAGAGAGCACAATTGCGAATAAATGATTATTTCGTAAAAAATAAATTAAAAGTGGTTGTTTATTTGACTTTATCGCGATACCATAACATTACATACGTTTAAAGCAACTTTCATTCAAATTTAACATAATTGTGAATAAATATAAAAGGCAGTTAATATATCGGACTATTGATATTTTCACTGAAAAGTACTATTTGATTTTTGACGTTGATTATTTCAAATATGAATGGTCTATAAACTTTAACCAGTGTCCACTCTCCGAAAACCACTGACTATCAGATGTTGATTAATTAAAAGAAAAAAAAGTAATGAAATCAAGTTAAATAGGTGAATTAGACTAGTCTCTAATCGTTGAAAATATTTATTTATTGAACTAATCTTGGAATCACGGTTGAGTGAAATAAAGAAGATGTTAAAATATTTCATATTATTTGAATTGAAGAAAATTGAAAAGTTTTAATCTACACGTTAGCAATGACATAATATTATATCACTATGCTAAATAACATAGTTTAATTTAAGCAGTTTAGACGAGTATATTGTAATAAAATTATTGGTTATCTAAAAGAAGCAGATAAAATCTAGGTAGACATTTTCTAACAATATTAATAATTACTACTTTATTATAAGTTAATAACTGGAAAATTGAAACTTCACGAAGAAAATAAATATCTCCTTTAATTAATATAATTTTTCATGTTTTGGAGGGTCACTGTACCTTCTGTAAAATTCGCTACCTCAATCACTGCAATTATTTCAGAATATATAAATTATACATAACTCATTTATCCACTATTCTATGATAAAAAATTTTTATTTATTTCAAAATTTTTAGTTGAAATAATTATCTTTAAAATTACACATTTGGATTTTATTTGTGGAAAATTGCACAGTTTTTAATTCGACGTGTAAAGACACTACTAGATGCAGTTTGTAGCGGAAACCCCAGGGATTTAAAATTTTATTTTATTTTTAATCGGCGTAAAATTCTCGTCTTGATAATCTATCTGATTAAGTTAATTCACGGTTTGTAATAAACCGTAGAACAATTTTCCGGTACTTTTATGAACGATGGAGTGAAGAAACGGTCTGTTGATGTGTAATGTTATGAATGTCGGTTTGAAAACTGCACTGACTGCCACGGCCATTGGAACTATAAAAAAATTTAATTTATAATTTTTCGTAAGAATATTTCAATGTCTTACTTTACCTAAAGAAAATATTTAGCGACGATAAAAAATGCATCATGCATGCTAATAAGCTTATCAGAAATAACTTAAACACGTTAATTTTTCCACGAAGATGACATTTTGCCTAGTCTCTTCGATTATAAAGATTTATTCCGTAAGTTTACATTTCTTTTAGTAAGACACGTCCTTGATAATACTCACATTATCGAAGAACATTTTTACATTTGCATAGAGAGTAAGTTACGAAAAAATAATTGTTTCGTAAAAAATAAATTAAAACTGACTGTTTTATTTTGTTTTATCATGTTTTCATAATATTATACGTCGTGTTTAATCAGTAAATGTAATTCAATAGAAACGCTAATACATCGGATTATATATATTTCCACCGAAAAGTACTATTTCATTTTTGACATGTATTATTTTAAATATGAATGGTCTATCAACTTGAAGCGATGTCTCGACTCTCTGAAAACTACCTCCTATCACACGTACTATAAAAACTAAAAGAAAAAAAATTTAATCAAGTAAAGAAAATATCCGGAGGTAAATAACGATTATGCAAAAATATAAGTGATTATATCTGATTGGCAGTTTTTCTTAAATTTAAATTTAAACGAACTTGGGATTTATTTCATGCACGCCTAAGTTGTTAACGATTAAAGTGGTATCTAAAGAAATGCACTTTCTAAATGTTACTATTGTGTAATTATATGTATTTTGAATAAAGGTTGTTATATATTGATGCACTTATATAGATATTGGAATACTTTTCATTAATGAATCATCGAATATTTAGGAAACGATTCAGATAATCCGACTTTTTTCTAATTATTAACTAATCCCATAAATGCAATGATTTTAGAAGGCCTATGAATGATTCGGAGTATAAATGATCTATCCACTTTAAGTTCCGTCTTTTTAGGTGATCTCCAGCCCAAATCAGAGTCTAAAATATTTTATATAATCATTAATAATTTGCTCCAGAATTTTATAGTATTTGTTTTTGAAGAAATATACTATATTAAATAAATAATGCGAATGCATTATTATATTATCACTGTGTTAAATAAAATTATTTAAGGTAGAGAACTTTTTTCTTCAAAAACAAATGACTATCGATGATTGAAGAAATATGTTGCAAGTACTTTATTATTAATTTTAGATCTAACTATAAGCAGTTTATACGAGAATCTACTGATATAAAATTATTATTTATCTAATAGAAATAGGTTTAGATAAACAAATTTTTAAACGATAGTATGTAGTAATTACTGTACTATAAACTGGTATCTAGTTGGTTGACGATTTATGAATAGAAGAAAATCAATATCTACACTAATTGATAATATTAGTAGTGTTTTTTAAGAGATATAACATACTAAACTACTGCCTTACTTATTTATTTTAAAATAGGTAAATTTCAGAACTTTAAAATACTCAGATTGAATAATTTTCTTTATAACTATATTTTAGGATCATTTACAACGCCAGCAAATAAGACTATATTGTTAGAGCTACCGTAGAAATTAAAGAAAAATGCTTTATCAACCGATATTTTTTTTTATTTTTGCCAGGCATCATAAGAGGTTACTGCGGCTCTTCACCTAAAATAGATTTTCGTAATATTAAGTTTAAAGAAATACTTGGGTAACTAATTTCAATGTGACATACAATTAATTTAAATCAATCTTTTACAAATTTTAGTAGTTTATTTGTATATTAATTTATATATTTCCTTCTAAAACACTGCATTAATTCAATAAACTATTTCCTATGATTAAAGTTTAGGATTGTAAAAGTAGAAGGCGTTCATGATAATACTCATGTTAACGAAGAACATTTGCATATTAGCAAAGAGAGAGACAGAGACATAATGTAAAAATTATGAAAAATAATCTAAAGTATTCCAGCCTAGCAACTGATAGTAATACACATTGTACTCCTATCCATTTAATATATATAATTTTGTTTCTAACACGCTAGTGCAACGGATGAAAGGAAAAAAGAATTTTGATTAATTTTTAAAATTAAGTTTAAATAATAATTTTAGTTCATATAAAAGAGTAGACAATCGTCCAATTCAAAATATTTAATTTTCATTCGGTTGAATTATACTATAACCCTATGTTTATGTTTAAATCAACAAAACACTCAAATTTGGATATGGGTCAATAGATGCGTGATACTAAATTCCACAATTTCTAAGTTATTTTCGTCAAAAAAACATTCTTAACCAATCTAAATTGGTATTTTAAATCATTTTTTTAATTCTGAAATATCTTCAATATTATTAGTTTTCTGATTTTTGAACGGTGAATAATGATTCATGCATTGAGTATGATAGATTCATCTAGATAAGTAATTTTTATTATTTAATTGAGATGATTATTTTTAGTTTAAATTCTTTTAATTGTTCTCTTTTTATATAAAGGTTGTCAAATTGTGTGTAACTTTATAATCCAAAATTAGTCCGTAAAGAAAACCAAAATTTCAAAAAAATGGACCAATATTAATAAATTACTAATAAAAATAGTTTCAGAAAAATTATTTTCGTCCGGCTTCTAAGTCTGCTATTTAAACATTCATTAAGCGATCTAGGCGATGAAGAGAAACGATTGATCAACTGACTAAAAGGTTACATCGAAATAGTATTTGTGACTTTTTATTATAAACCCATTTTCATTGAAAGCCTGTACATTAAATGCAAATCGACTTATAATTTTTATAAGTATTATAAATTTATAGTATATAATTTTATAGTATTATAAATAATTAATATTTAAAATACCATTAAAACTGTATGAAATGATTAATTATTAAGTTCTGGATTTACGACAACTGCGGTAAAGAGAGTTATATTGCGATTAAAATCTACTATTTTTAGTAGAAACGATTTATCTACTTTTAATTCTGTTGATCTGTAATCAACAGATGTCGTTTCAGCAAATGTTACCACTAAAACAAAAACATGATTGCGCCGTCTCATTTTACGGATTATAAATTGAATCATGACTGTAAATTAATTCGATATATGAAAATGCAATTTGAAGCTCTTCGATTACTTATAAACGATATTAACATTCAAAGCCTCGATTTTTTTTAATATCAGTGAATTTCTAGCTAAAACGACGTGCAAATATAACAGCGAGTTGCTTGCAGAATGAAACAAGCAGAAATATTACATTGCTAGTTTCTCAACAATAAGTGTTTTCTACAAGAAGGAATCGAATTAAAATATATTTCTCTCACCCGGTAATAATAAATTTTAAGAGATTATATCTATGATGTGACCGGCGAAAAGTACAATTCTGTCTTTCTTGTTGACGATTGAGTAGAGGAAGGGTCTATCCACGAACAGGAAGTCAGTTTCTTTCGGGCTCTCTAAGATTCTGTCGACCACTTCTAAATCTGTACCGGAAAAAATTTTGTTTGTCAACTAATTTTTTGGTCTACTAAGCTACAATTTGGTTAGTCAAGATTTTTGTTATTCGCAGATTGATAAGTTCCAAGTAACCTGTATTTTACAATACTACAAAGTGAAAAGTGTTTGTCTTGAGAGAAGGTTTTCGCGTTGGTTTATTTTATTTTAAAATTGAGTGCGCATCAAAAACTGCAAAATAACGTAATTAGCGTAAATTTTGCGTATATTTTTAAGTATTATTTTTAAGATTTTGTAAAAACCAGCAAAACTTTTCAGACTGGAGGTCAAGGTAAGCATTATCGCAATCTTACCGATGGTCGTTATCAGGGCACTCGTTCCGTAATAATAATCTTACTCTGTTAAAAATCAACTTCTACATCCTTGGTTTCTTTAGTTCGATCGCCGACACGAATATTCTTCGTGCAATCGCACGTACTTTGACATAAAATAGCAAAAAAAAAAAACACTCGGCCACATGTTTCAAAACTCAGTGCAAAAAGGGCAATCATTTAAAAAAATAAAAAAACACTTCAAAACAATGAAGAAAAAGGTCGAAGGTGTGGTAAGAATAATTGAAAATAACACCGACACCGTGAGATAGTTTATCAGTACACCAAGAGATTAATTAACAGATATAGACAAACAAACTACACATAAACATAGAGCAAAGATGAAAAAGAGGGATGAAAAGCACAATGAAATGGCGAATAGAAAAACATGATAATAACTCACCGGTGACGGCTGCGGCCTCGCTGCCTTCTTCGTTCACTTCGATGTAAGCCTTTTGGCGGACTTTGCTGACTTTCAAGGACTCTTCGGAGATTCCGCTGAAGTTGGCGCTGTTACCGAACATGTCGGTCATTCCCAGCTGCAAATTTTCAAAATAATTCATTAGTGATGCGTGAAGGAAATACGTAAAAGTGTGCAAAAAGGGCATTATTTCACATCACAGAGTAACGAAGTGTTTTCAAGAAAATGTAAATGAAATTACCTTTGCAAGGGGTTGTTCCAGATCGATAGTGCTCTCGATCTTGAATTTCGGCAGGTACAGATGAACGTCACGCTCGCGACCTTCGTTGGCCAGACGAGTGGCGTTAAGGGAGTCCAGGTTTTCCAAAATGTTGATCAAACCATTGACCTCGTCGGGTACGACAATAACCATCTTCAAGTCCTTGTTCTGTAATTATTGCAAAGAATTATTTAATGCGCGATGCACATATATAACGCATATGAAAGAATTCAATATAAAGTATTGAGAATAATGACCTCATAGGGAAGTTCGATGAATTTGGCCTTAAGGTCAGGAAGTTCACCGTAGACGAAGCTGCCGGATTTGAACATAGTGGGCACCTGCTTCTCGGTCTTCTCGTTGAGGTGGAAAGGCATGTCGCGGGTTAACTTGTCGTCGAACTTGCTGGCCCAATTGCCCTTGAAGTAGACGGCGTTCAGGAGAAGCATACGCGTATCGGAGTCGATGTCACCTGCAAACATTTTTTTTATCTCTGTTACCAGTTTACACGAATTATTATAATTTTATTACTCGTATTGATTTTGACACCGTTGAACGGTTTAACAAGCGGTTCGTTATACTTCATAATTCTCGGATGTGTTTACGTAGGTGTGATTTAAAAGTGGTTTGAACTAATAATCGTGAATTGCTAGATTTCACTATCTAAAGTTGAATTAGTGAAAACACTAAAAATTAGTGAATTACACTAAAAATTAATAAAACACATTCTGTTAATTAATCGTTAATAGAGCACATTCCACTATTTTTTACAGCATTTCATAAATTTTTAGTGATTTTTCATTGATTCAACTTTAGAAAAAAATACGTCTAGTTTTTAGACACTCACTGTCTTCGACGATTTTGCTGATTTTATGGTGTGTCTTCTCATCGACCCATCCGTTGACGAGTTTCGCCGATTCCGGACCATTGCTGGAATCGAATTCGGAAGCTTCGGAGCTGAAGCTGTCTCTGCTGAGCTGCTTATATTCAGACTTGAGCTTCAGGCCTTTAGCAACGTACATTTTGTTGGCGACTTCGAGGGTCACATTTTCGACGTTCTATAATCATAATTTTACCTATTATTGTATGAGAAAGTGTGATAGCCGCTCAATTTTAGTGAAACCTGAGACACTCTGAACTCCAATTAGATGCAATCGCTTTGAATCAATTTCATTTTTATGAACAATTCCATTACATACATTAGAGAGAATATAAAAAAAATGATCAATACGTATTTTTTTTAATGTAATGTTTATCAAGGAAGATAAGGTGACTATCTACCGTATAGGATAGTCAGCAAAATTTAGCATACAATTTTGAATTAAACAAAGAAAATAATATGCATCGATTATTCTTCTATACATTCTGTCTGCCTGTTACAATGGAGCTTAAAAAAATATTTCATGTATTCTCTCAATTTTTTTTTTTAGAAGAAATGTTGAATCATCATATATTTGTCCTTACGTTGAGCTGGCTAATGAGATCCTGGAAGCCGGAGCGAGCTACGGCGTTATCGGTGGGCAGGTGGAGGGACTGGTACATCTGCTTGGCAGTGTTACCACCCGCTCCAAGGGCGGCCAGCGACAGGACGATGTGGGCGCTCAGGGGGGAGCTGATCAGGTTCTTCCCCTCTGCCTCGCTTGCTATGGCCTGTAAAGTCAAGAAAAATACGTTTATTCGCGCATCCACTACCCCGCCGCGTGCCTCCCACTTTTTCTCTCGGGAAACAGGTAGTTGCGATTTTACGACGCGGCCGATTCTGTATACCGGCTCGGGTGATATGGCGACGCGTAAAAAATCGAGAGCGGGAGTCGCTATTTACGTTTTGCCAGCCGGAGGAGTCCTTGGCGGATTATTGCGAGCCGGTTTCTGAAATTCTGAGCTCGCAGATGCACGCGGGATTATTTTCGGTCGCGCCAGTTTACCGCGTGCAGCACGAAGGTACTCGCCGCGCGAGCCAGTTAAAATTGTATGGGCTAATGAAGTTTGCTGAAATTGCGGTATTTCTCCGAGAGCGCGACGTGCCCAACTTATAATTAAATCCACCTTTGAGTGTCCAGTTTTTTTTTCTACTTTTACAAATGCGTTTTCTTCTTTCACTTTATCTCACGTTGATGTTCCTATTTTTTTTGTAATTTTTTCGTAAATTATAATTTTATATTTTAGCAGCTATTATGTTTATGTAAAAAAATGTTATTTTTACGGTTCATCTTTCATTGTAATAAAAATAATGTGCACTTAAAGCAACAAATAGATATACAGCATATTTTTTATGAGTATGAAGAAACACGAAGAAACAGTAAAGTAAAAGAAAAAAACGATTTTGTAGTGTACACTGGCTGTCTGAAGAGTAGAGAATTTAATTATCTCTAGAATGTAATTTTTCATACGTAAATTGCTATAAAAAAAATCATTATTGTACAAATATTGTCCCTCTCTCTTGAAAATGCTGCACATATAAACTGGATTTAATATTACCTAAAATAAAATAATTTTCTTTAATTATCGAAAAAAAATCGTAAGTTTCCACATTAGGGAACATATAAACATTTCCTACGCTTAGAACACTTCCAAAGTATAATCCCGGAAAGATAATAAAAAAAGTAGCATAGTTTGCCATACTGATCGCTCACCTTGAAGAAGTTATTGGAGAACTCTTCGGTTCCCTGAGACACCGCCTTGAGTGGGCTGGTCTCCTCTGCCATCACGCAGGCAACGCATAGCGCCAAGATAACTGTCACTGTAAAAAGAAAAAAACAAACGCCCCATGAGTATACACCACTTCCACTTGGTATTCGAAGCTAGAAGGCAAGCCGTTGCTACGCATAATTTTTTCGGTCGCGAATAATCCTAGGAGCTGGGATTAAACGAACCTTTGACATTGTCGCTCGGAATATTAATTGACTAATTGGTCGCCGTTGCCTGGATTGGTCGTGTGCAGAAAATAAGCTAACACTAATCCAGTGAAAAGAAAAAACAACAGACAACGGGTATAAGCTTTCCAAAATTATACAGTGGTAATACATAGTTTCATAATTTGCGTTGCATAATCCGACGCCCGCATAATATTTTCTTATTTGCATACATATTAAAACGTGAACTTCGCGTAGCCTGTCACGCTTTATTTTAAGCCGATTGGAAGCTCATCGAGCGCACGTTAGTAATATTTATCAGCTATTAGAATGTAAAAAGAAAGAAAATTATATAGTTTGCCGTCTCGTCACGTACACGCCTCAAACAAAGGTAACAACCTGCAGGATTCCTCCGACCGCGCGTCCAGATAAAAAGCAGCTGTTCTAGTTGGCCGTACCGTACAGTGAATCACTCGCGTTTTCCTTATTTAAAGAATTACTCCGCACCGATCACAATGTCATATTTTCTCTAAAAGAACGGAGTTTTCTTATATAGCCCCCCAGGTAGGATCGTCTGATGTAAGCCACTAACGTTTTGTGTGTTCATCATTAGCATAACTCCTTGTCTTCTCCAAACTCGCATATACACGGTGTTTTCGAACGCGCGAGCCTTGAATTTTCCGCCATCGCGCATGACCAGGCAGCGCTATCGAGCACCACATTATTGTGCACCTTTTTTTTCTCTCTCTCTCTCTTCGCGCGAAATAAAAAGAGGAAATATTGATCGACCGGATCGAAAGCGAGGATACTGCCACGTGAGCATCGCACGCCGCGCATCGCAGCGCCGCTAATTACGAGGATTTCCCGAAGGCCAAGTCAAGGCCTCCACCGGCGAGTCCAGCTAGGTGAGTCACCTCGCGTAGATACGCCGCGGCTGCCAAAGGTCGTGGACGCACCCCGCGGGAGGTTCCGATCGGTTGCCGATTTCTTTGCTCGCCCGGTGAAATGCACCGACTAGTCGATGTGAAATCGAATTTTTTTACGCATCACTGGTGTTCAATACATGGAAAATTTTTAACGGTCAATTTTACGATTGTCATAAATTTTTACATACGTTGTAAATGTAAATATAATATAAAAATTAAAAAATTTATAATTCAGTATACTTACTGAATTCTTAATTTTACAATTTTTTTTAAACCGCTTGTAGAATTGGTTTATAACTCTATTGAAAAAGTGAACATTTTAACCGAAATAGATAATTGTCTGTCATAAGGAAACTATATTCCATAAGGAAAAAATGAAAAAGAGAAAACTTATTATCGCGGCTCTGATTTTTAAGCTCACAATCCTGTTATCGTGACAACGCTAATATTAGTGCACGTCGAGCAATCAAATGAAAGAAAAGTTTCACAAGATTAACGACTACGGGACTAAATTAATTAAAACTACACTGTTATCTTTTTTTATCAAAGTGTAAGCGGTATTGGTAAAAAATTTCAAAGTATTACGTGAAATAAAAAATAAAGCCGATATTCACTTTGGTATTTTACAGCTTATGATGGTTGAAATATACATGCATTTAAGGAATTTCCACGCAAGATGCCGCAGTGTGTATAAGCTTTCGCGCGCGACTGGTTGCATTCTCCACGCGCAAAAAGTTCACCGACTTTATGAGGAGCGGACGATGTGGTACTAAGAAAAGTGACGTTGATGGACTTTTTCCTCTGATAGTATCAAAGTAACAGATAAAAATTAACATACTACTAGGTCTTTCATGCTACGAAAAAGTTTGTTAGATAAAAATTATCGAATGACACCGTAATTTTTATCTGAATATTTTTTGTTAAAAGATCCATGTGTGAGTGTATTATCGACGGACAGAGATTGTAGAATTCATTAAAATCATCCGTTTGTTTTCAAACTGTAGGATAGGAAATTTTCATCCGAAGGAAAAAAAAACTCCGGACTTGAGATAGAGTGAATCTTGTTTCTACTACAATAGCGTTAACTCGCAGAGGTCGTAATGGCAATTATTACGCGATAATAGAAATAACTAGAGGAAAAATTCTTCAAAATATATATAGTATTGCGTAACGATCTACAAGAATCACATTTACTTCCTTTGTTTGGAGAAATTTTTGTAAACTTAAAATTTATAACTAAAAATAGTTTGGTAATTGCAGAGAATTTTTAAATTGATATGCATTCAAATTTACGAGCTTAAAACCGAAGATTTTTTAGCGAGCGTAAGATCTGCTTTAAGGAATCTACTTTGGAATCCATTCTAAATTTGTAACATAATATTGACTTTAAATTTTATAGCCAGTAACAAGTTAACTTCCAAGAGGTAAAATAAGCTAACCGGTAAAGTAAGGCTGAATAAATGTTAAAAAACTTAAATGATATGAAGAATAAAGTTTTACAATAGCTTTGTTTGTAAAAGAATGAACGCATTAAATCTGCGTATAAATTTTTAATACTTCAAAAAAAGATAAAGATACGAACTCACATATAATAAATAGTGCGATGCGATAAAAATGTTTTGAAAGAAAATACAGATAGTTAATTTGCCATGATTGTGGTTAAAATTACGTAAATTTGTATAATTCAATTCGTAAAAAGCACTTATAAAAAATTGAAATTGTAATATTTACATATTATGCATACATGAACTTAACTTAAATGTAACAAACTAATGTAGCTGGACTAAACTACTATTTAAATTAAAAATTTAATCAGATCTTCAAAAATATTGAAATGATAGAAAAATAGGCACTAAAGTGAGTTTGAAAAGTAACAAAACTTTACCCTACGTGTTACTCTATAGGATTTTTATAATTAAATTGTAATTTTTGTAAACTGCTAGAACTATTCGTATAATAAACATATTTAATTTTTCAATTTCTATGCTTTATATTTTATACGATAATAAAACTCAAAGTATCTTTTAAGTTCCACGTAATTAGACATTGTAACTATTAGAAATATTTTTACAGATGTGGAGTACTGTTTAAACACATGTTTCTTATCAACTTAAACAATAATATTGAATAAATAACTTATTTCTGCAAAGCTTGAAGTAAAAGTTACAAATTGGAGTACGTGAATATAAGTGCAAACGAAATCCATTTACTAAATAGATAAACAAATCGCCTCGTTATGTGGTCTTACACAATTACAAGAGTGTACAAGAGGTTGTAATTAAAACAGATGTTTAAACAGGCAAGAGTTAAGTTACTACAATTCAACCGCCAAGCATATAGGAACTAATCATCGGTATGACAAAACTCGTAAGACAGATAAGAGCGATCGGCGCTAGTCGAGCCGGCCGGTAATAGAACTTACGGGTGCGCATGTTGAATTGTTGTTTCTCACGGGTCTGTGTGTCCGTCCGCTCGAAATCCTCGGCGACGACTGACTGAAACGCCGGGCGCGCTGCTGCTATATAAACTTGGCGCGCGCGTTGTTTGCGCGCGCGACCGGCGCCGGAGAGAGGGACGGAAAAAACGCCCGCGGAGCGTCGGCACTTGGCGCGAGCCCTGTTAGCCGGACCTCACACACGTGCCACCAGCTTCTTCTCTCTCTTTTTTTTGTCACCATGGAGGGAGATTGTTCAAGCGTACGGCTGATCTCTGTGGAAATGCGCTGAAAAAAAATAAATTCACGCGGTCTACATTAGATTGGTATAGAGGACTTATCGGGTGCGGGCGCGCGGAAATTCGCATTTCGATGGTTATTTTGGAAAATCACGCGTGACACAATGTTTGCTTTTTTGGAGTAGAAGCAGCTGTTCTAGAACACCTAGCGTAGAAATGCTCTCCGTGTACGAAAAGGCCGTGAAAAACGTCACATATAGATAAATCAAGCGTTGGAGATATAGATATAGATAAATCAAGAGAAGGAGTTAGTGAGTTGGTTTACGCGTATAGTAAAGTTTTGATAATTTTTACTTGACCAATTCTTTGACGCGTTACATACGTCTATAACAATTTTCGGGGCTTTAGATGAACCATTGATTCATACGCACCAAAAGCTTCTCTCGCATTTGTCATTCTGTACACGATTAGAATACTTAATTATTTCTTAATTGATGTATGGACAAATCCTACCCGAGTTTCTATAAATCCTTTACTAGAGAATAGGGATTCCCCGGATAAAAAAAATTCTTGATGGTGTATACGCTGTAATTGACGTCAATCGAACGAAAACCAGAATACAAAAAGTGTTTATATACCTCCACACATATTTCAGGATGCAATCACTTTAGAGGCGATTAAGTAGTAGTAAACAAACGAAATAGAATCTATTCGTTGACCTACTGGTAGTGAAAGGATTTATGCGATCAAATTTCACAGAAATTAATTATTTTCTCCAGCTTGTTTGAGATGACGGAAAGTGATTTGGCAATCAATAAAGAGGATTGATGATGGATAGCCCAGCAAAGATTTATTTTGTTGTATTAGGCTAATTTTCAATGTCAAAACGGTGAAGTTAACTATATTTAAGTATCAAGAAAACTAGAAGATCCTTTTAAATTTATTATTTTTCCAATTAAAGTGCTACTATATTGTTTTTAAGTGATATCAACATTATTTCACATACTAAGATACTCGAAAATACAAAAAATAAATTACTTTAAGATCTACAAATAGTGAACGAAGACATTTTTTAAGATACGCCTTTTACAACATCGATTTGTTTTCTTTGTGGTGTTTTCAAATTATGACGAATATGCTAACACATTTTTTATTTAGAAATCTTCAATCAATCAAAACAAATGTTTATATATCGCAAAGATAGTTTAAATTAAATAATTTTTATTTATGTATACGACATTACATATAATATACACGTTTTAAAGAAGACGGTAAAGTCGATTATTTATATAGAACAGTCGGTATAAAAAAAAATATTTATAAAGTTTCGCTTTGTCGTAATTTATTTTTAATGATGTATATTAGAAATACATACTTCAAGCGTATACTGTTGTCAGAATGAAATCAATCATTAATATTTTTACTACTTTACAATTGTGTTGTTTCATGATGACATAAATTTTAAAATCTACAGGAAAATGAAATAGAAAAATTAATAGAATAATGTTTGTTACGCTTGATCTTTTTCGTATCAATACTGAAGGCATCAATTCCAATAGAATTTCAATTTCGACTCTACGACTAAAAAAAGCAATCGCATAAATTGACTAATCACAGTATCAATGAATAACTTTTATTGATGTAAATATATTCACTCTGACAACGTATTTTTGCGGTAGGATCCACTGTAAAGACTTTCAATGTAAATATCGAATCAGAACAACATGAATCCGAGTTGAAAACCCACATTTGCCATTGTCTATTGCCATATTTGCATGAAAAATAAAAAGAAGATAAGTAGCGAGCATCAATTCCTTACAGCGCGACAAACAGTACCAGAAGGATGTATAAAGTCGCAAGAGGCACTGCGACCTCCCAAAAAAGAAACCTTTATTCTGCTGCGTATAAACAGTCGGAGTAAACGCGCTACGGCACCTTGCTCCCTTTTTCCTGAGCGCGCGTGCGGTGCACGTGGCGCGATTCAAATTCAAATTTTGGCGGCTCGACTCTCATCGCGGAGGCCGCTCCGTTGCCAGGCGAAGTCTCCGTTGCCGATTACGGAGCAAGTTTCTTCTTACCTTCTTCATTCCGCTTTCATAACTTGACTTTTAAACAGGTTAGAAGACTGAAGACGCTCGCGGCTTTATACAAGTAAATGATTTGTTTACCTTATTTTCGTGATTTTTGGTGTATCAGGAACTTTTTATATTCTATAGCTTTTTATACTTTTAATGCGCCGCCATTAAAAGGCAATTATTCTCGAAGGATGCTGGAGGCAGTGATAAGCGTCAATTTTCCGTGTCTTTTCCTCAAACAATATTTTACTGGCGGAATAATCTCTTGGAAAGAGCTGCGTAAAAATTTGCATCACTTAGGAAGACGTTTCTTTTATCCCTCGATCAGACCCGCAGTTACAGTATGCATCGAAAATTGTTCACCTGATAGGATCATGAAATTGTTTTTGTTAATCTTTCTAATAAAAATTGAAATTTTGATGAAAAAGAAATGTTTAAAATTACATGTAAATATCCCGACATAAAGTCAAGCTTAATCAAGATTTCTTTTGCGATGCAAATCACAACGTCGATCGTGCCACTGGAAATGGTTACAGTATACATACAAAACATCCTTTTTCTCCTGTGTATTGAAAGTCGCACCCGGGTTCGTTCTTTTAATGTACATAAAAGCCTCGTAGTCAGTATATTTTTCAATTCAACGAAACAGTATAAAAATTCAATAAAAAATCGTCTCTTCGCGTTAAATTTATTCGAGAAAATAATGTTCTTCGATAAAAAGCCAGGATTTGACTAGTATTTTTTGAGGATCAGAAGAGAAACGCGATTATTGTCTACGAGTAAGATTAACTTAGTATAAGCAGATAAGAGATGTGCTAAACTGTAAAAAATCTCTTGATATTCTTACTGTCAATTTAGTAATTTTTTAACATATTTTGAAAATATTATTATTATGCACATTTAAATTCAATACAGTCAAATTAAAAGCTTGTGGGTGTATTTACAAACACATTACACTGACAATGAAAACAGGTAAAATCCCTGCTTTCTATTCTCAAAACAGTGATGGTGCTTATTTCTGAGCAATACGTCGGATTTATCCACATTTAAAAAAGTGGTCAATTCCTCAAAGATTTTTTTACAGTTATATAAGCACCTCTGACTCACATTACTATACAAAGGTTAAAAAAAAAATATTTTTAAAAAAGAGTAAAAGGTCATACGTCGTATCGGTCGGTCAGAGAAGCGAGACCATGAATTTCAAATAGTGGTAGAGAAGGTCGAGGCCGACGAGGCCGAACAGCAGGTAGCGCCCAGCCAAATACACCCGATCGTGGATGCGGCCGATGCAGCCGTTGCAGAGGCTATCAGCGACGGCCACGTAGAGGAGAAGGCGCAGCTTCCCGACGGTCAGGCCCTCTCCAGGATTGGCGGGGCGTCGTCGCTGACGGTGCGCCTGTCGTAGCAGCGCCCGTGGTAGCCGCTCTTCCTGCACATCTCGCAGCCGCAGCAGGGCACCCGCTGCTCCGTAGGCGGGCAGCAGCAGCCCTCCTCCACCCCATTGTTCTCGTCCTTCAGCTCGCAGCAGCACGGGGCCAGCGGGTTCTAACCTCGAATGCAATGGATCCATCGTTAAAAATGTTCGTTATTTGAAAATTTTTTATCGAACGACTGATAGGTATATACATATCCTAGTTCAACGAATTTTGACCTGACACTTTCGTACGTGGTAGAAATGACCAAAGGCGAAAGTTGGATTGCTGATGTATAAGTTCGGAATGTATTCTTTTTCTGGATTTTACAAAAGTTTCCATAACGTATTTCGAACCTTTTCGTCATTGAGTAGTTTATGCGAATTAAATTTTGTATGAATTGAGCTTAAATATTCTAAGTTTATTTAGCTTAGATGACAATAAAGGAACTCTTAATTTCGGCAATAAAACTCTAAAGGAAAATAACAAAAATTAAAGAAACTGGTATCTTTCTTGGCGTCTTCTGTTTGAGTTGGAGTAGATGGTTAATTGAATGTAGTTCTTCTCGCTTTTTTTTACCAGGAATTTAAGTTACATATTCTCTGTGTATTTGCACCTAATCTTTACTTCGAAACTTTGTTTAATGATTAAAGTCATTAAAAATTCGTGACGATAAACTTCGACAAATATTACGATTTAAAAATGAATCTCTAACTCACGTGTGTTATTTCCGACTTCGATATAGAATATATTTACTCGAAAAGTCAAATAACAAGAAACGAATTAAATTTCGTATCTCCAAAAAAAGATTCGAGACAGAAATAGCATATCTGTCGTGGCTAATTGGTCATTACGCTTTGCCAGTCATAAGAAACACGTCAGTTTAGCTCTTATCGCAGAATAATGCATTCCTTTCTCCGTATCTAAAAGCAATATAGCATAATACTTTCCACATTGTCCATTAACAATACCGAAACGATTACTAAAATAATGAAAGAAAAAAACGTGGTCACCGCACGCGGGGCGCACAGCTCGTACTTACGCACGCGACACTGTCGATTTTATTAGTCGGATAAGGAGGCAGTCGAGGTCACCTGTTGCGGGATGTAGCAGCATGACTCCTCGAAGACTACTTCCGGGCAGACCTCCTCCTCTCGCGGCGGTGGCGGACACTCGAGTGGGGCTTGTTCCTCGCAGGGCGGAGGACACTCCTCATCTTCGCGCTCGACCTTCGACTTTCCCTTGAAGTAATTCTCCAGCAGGCTGCTGACAAAGGACTTCTTGTTGCAGGTGCTGTCGGCGGCATCGCCGCCGCATTTGGTGCCCTTGCGCAGGAGATTTCCGGTCACTGGAGGGAAACGACGCGCGCACACGTTAGGTTAGGTTAGGTTTGGCTTTGGCCGAAAGCGCGTTTATCTATCTCGTTATACTGCAAACGGAGCAGAAGCGACGGAAGTAGCTGGTCCGATCATCGTCCATCACAGCGCCGCTGCGAGGCACGGGCTGACTTCAAATTTTGCACGGCGGTCAGGCGGTGGTCATCGATCGAAAAAGGGGGCTAATTTTTGGCTTCGTAGAGAAGTTCGTCGATTGTCGATGGGGGAGCCCACATGACCTTCGACAATGTTTACACAGCGGAGTAAACTGCACCAGCTTGCAAGTATATGTTTTTTTAATCATTAATATGTTATATACAGCGAGGTAATAAAAATTGAAATTATACTAATCCACTACTAGTTAATAATTGATAAAACATATAGTGACTAGAAACCAGCAATTGTCCATACAAATTTCGTGTACTATTGGTAATATACATATGTAACAAAAAACACCCTGTTTCACACGCACGGTATATATGTATAGTGGTTTCTATACAATCAATAGTGATTTGATAAAAAACGTTTGAAATTATTTAAACTAATATAACAGAATTGTTCTAATTTTAATAAATCCGTAATTAATTATTTATGCAAAATAAATTCCGTCAAGTCGAAGGGTTTTTCGTACGTTTCGTACTATTCCAAGATTAGTTTCGATTATTTTCGAAGCTCATTTTGGCAGATCATTAAATCGATAGTCTGGTTATCATCAAAAATCCACGGTGAATCGGCGAATTTCACGCGTGAGAACCTGATCGGCTCGACGAGAACTTGCTTAGAAACAGCCGTGCCGAATTAGCGGTATTCTAGGCGCAGCGATCGATAACGCTCGGCGTTCACCCGCTGATCGTAATGTCACACTTCGATAAGATCGATTTGTCATCTGCTTTGCCACGGCACGGCAAAACTATACCGACTAGACTAAAATTTTGCTATTGCGAAATGTGTTTGTTGGATTCACTCACTAAATATAAACGATTTTTTATGCAAATTTTTATTTAGTTTGGAGCGATCACATTAATCTTTTGAAAACATTAAACTTGATTTGTACGTGGTATGATATTCACAATTTTATTTATTTTGCAGCGCTTACTTTATTTGCGTATGGATCGTGATTCAGCTAATGCAACATAAATTACAATATCAGCTCTGTAAATTTAAGGCAACGGAGCATCTCTGAAAAACGAGCGCATTAAAAATTGAAGAAGTAAAAATACTTGTAAGTAAAATTGAGCTATAAATTATAAAAATATAAGTTAACTAAAATTAAGTTTATAACTTCTTTTTCTTAAATGTTTTAGAATGAGTTTTGGTCGAGAAAGATCAAAGTTGAGAGAAAATCACAAAAAAAGTTAGTTAAGGTCATTGACGCGGTAGAAAAATAAAAAGGTATTACAAAATTTCACGCACATGTTAGGATAACGCAATCACTAAATTGCTGGTAGATAATTTTTTTCCTATAGTTTTATCAAATTTGTATCAAACTAGTTGAAAACTAATACGCTAGTAGTTTGTATATACCGCAAAATATTAGTTAGTCACCTCGCACACTATCAGTTCGTAGCCTTAGTTGAATACAAGGTAAAATGTAGTAAAGGATAGACAAAGCCGTTCAACCGTTCGCGCATTACTGTAAGACGCGAAAATAAAAATAGTCATTGCAATTGTAATAGTCGTGACATAGTTTTTAAATTAATTTTTCCGGTCGACAAATTGCTGTTTATGAAGTCGACTGATTTTTCTAAAATGGAAACTCGTCTTTTAAAACAATATGAACGGAGTTGTAAAAGAGGTATATTCTATGGTTTTTTACAAAATGTATAAATTGTATTCAGAAAATCGAGAAAAATATTGTTGTCACCTACTTATTTATCTGTAATTATTAAAAAAACGTATAGAAAAAGATTCACTTACATTCAAGGATAGGATTTAGTAATTTTAAACGGAATATATAATTTATTTCTTTTTACCAAACAAAATTGCAGATATATATAAATACAATCTTTAAAATCATGAGACTAAAATAAATATTTTCACGGATAAATATACTACATAATGCATGTACGTACACAATAAATATACCTAGATGATTAAATTCTAACGTAGTTTAGAATATTACTGCTCTACTAGCTAACCGTATTCGGAAATACCATTATTATTCAATCCAATTACAAAGTGCATTATATTCTGTATTTCTGTAAATTTTTTATCTGGCTTTTACGACGCTTAATATTGTATGAAACTTTTATGTAGGAAAGAGATGTAAAACTCGCAAAGAGATACTATAATTTAGTAATGAGTATTTATTTGTCTTGATATTAAAATTAATTGTTCACTATATCCATTTCACTCTGATATTATCGTTGATACTAGAGTAGATAAGAAGAAGTTCAAAAGAATGGCTTTTTAAAATCAGTGGTGTTTAATTTATGAAGGTTATTGTAGAAGAGAGAAATGAGCTCTTTTATCCTGATCATGATTTGCAGTCTATTTTCTAGTCTCATTATAAGGTGACTGACCTTAGATCTTGCTGGATTTCGGTTTACCCGACTTATATATGGTTTATTCAGTATTAAAAATGTCTACCCGTTTCCTTCCTCTATTTAAAAAAAATTTGTTTCGTATCTCGCCAATTGCTGCAAAATGTGGATTATAAAAAGACAATAGATTTCAATTTTAGAACAGCAAAAGTTGATAAAATGTAATAAGTACTAAAGTTTTTAACGATTTCCATGAAAAAAGTTATAGTTGCCAATTGGAAACTTGTAATACTTTTGCCGTTCTAGAATTAATCTCTTTTATTCGCACAAATTAAAAAAAACTACTTATTTGAAGAAATGCGATTAAATCGCACAAATGTGTACTCTGAGAAATTAAAGAGCATTTTTGCCTTTATAAATAAGCCATATTCAGAGATTTACGACTGCAAGTAGTAAAGGTTCGATCCTACTTAGACCATCGAAAGTTCGACTTCTTGCTCATATTCTCACGATACCAGCTCTGAACTCCCGAAAAAAGTATAATTACTCGGAGCCGTAATTCCAAAACTCGGGCAACGGGCTTTCGGTAATCGTCGAGGAGCCTCGCGGTAACGAGGTTACAGCCGCCGTAGCCGATCCCTTTTTTCACGCTCGACCGAAGGGTCGCGCTATTAGCACCGGCAGCGGCGGCTGTCATCGCGCAAGGAGTCCGCCCCCTTCCTCTTCACCTCAGTCGCGCGACGCCTCTTTTAAAGACCGCCAAGCCCTGATCCGGGCTATTTGTTCCTGTCCCTCCGACTACCGACGGACGCTCCTGCAATTCAGTTTCTGGGCATATTTTATTTCAGGGAATTTGGATTATTCGCATGGAAACGGCCGGAAATTGTTACCTCTTTAAATGAAGGATTGAAAGTGTTGTGCTACTGTGGAATCTACACGGGGCAACATGAGAAAGGTAATTACTGCATCAGCGCGAATTTGATTAACGCACCTCGGTATTGTCACTGCAAAAGGCTAAATTGTATCCTATTGAATTTTATCTTATCCCCAGATAAACATATCCGTTTTAAAAGGGAATTTTATTCAGATATAATAATAAAATTAAAAAAGCCGTATCCGAATTCTAATAATAACACTGTGTTATGCGTAGTGGTACGTGTAACATATGGTCGATTATGATTAGTAAAACAAACAGTTGTTTAATCGTGTTGCGCAATCGATCAGTTTCTTCGAGACTGCTTTGCGTCACGGTTATCGGTTCCCGGGTGGACCGATCGATCGGTCGCATTGTTTACGGCTGCTGTCGCATCAAACCGACTGGTTTTTCCGTGGGAATTCTCGCTCAAGTTTAAGACGTCGACAGCGAGACCCAATTAGTCACCCGCAATCTTATTGCGAAAAGTCGAGTACGAGGTTAAGGAAGGCAATGACCTTGTAATTCAGCGGGAGATTTACTTGCGATAGGCTTCTTATTTTAGACTCTCTTTGATACCAATTAATAATAAAAAGCTATTATTAATATACATTAAGAAAACAAAGTTATAAACTAAAAAAACAAAAAAACTGTTTTTAGCACCATTTTTTTCCTTAACTGAAATTTTTTTAAGCAAACTTCTTCTTTTTTACTGATAGAAAAATCCAGCAGAGTTTCCTTAAATTTGAGGAAATTCTCCTAAAAACTTATAGGCAATTCTCCTTTTTCACAGGGGAAAGCGGGGCATAGCGGGCCATGGGGCAATGTGAATCTTCGGGGCATAGTGGGCCACTCCATTAAATATATTGCATTTGGTGTGAAAAACATTTATTAACAAGTTTCATTCCAATTAAAGCATTTTGAAAGATTATCATTATTACATTGCAATATTACTATATACAAAAATTATGTGTAGTAATACTGCAATGTAATAATGACAATCTTTCAAAATGCTTTAATTTTAATACATATTTAACAATTTACAACATTATTATTTACAACATATTTAATCAGGTGGCCCACTATGCCCCGAAGGTTCACATTGCCCTAAGGCCCGCTATGCCCCGCTTTCCCCTATATCAGGTGTTTCTCCGGCAAAAATAGGAAAACCTCCTGAACGAAAAAGGAGAAACTCCTAAACGAAAAAGAAAGAACTCTAGAAACTTTTTCATTTAGGAGCTTCTCCTTTTTCGTTTAGGAGGTTTTCCTATTTTCGTAGGAGAAACACCTGATATATGAAAAAGGAGAATTTTCTCAAATTTAAGGAAACTCTCCTGGATTTTTCTATCAGTGTTAAAGCAAAATAATCGAGATACATACATTGAATTGGAAGAAAATAGTTATAAATTTAGAATCGTAGAAAAATAAAGTACATAATTATTCTAACATACTTAATTTGAAATTAAATTAAAAAACGCTGCCAACTGCTTTGGCGGAATGCTTTCTCATAGAGAACAGTGACTTCATATTTGATTTTTGAGTACTTATGCCATATATTTAGGAGAAAATTGAAAAAAAAAGAAAAAAATCAATTTATCAAAAATCAAAAAATTTGGCCTAAAATACGAACTTGTTGATATAAATCTTTGAAATTATCAAGCGCCTTTTCGATAATCGAGCCA
>JAXIUT010012962.1:0-22769 GCA_035586675.1 Eurytoma californica
TTTTCTTAATTATTATAAAATCTCTAATTCTACTAGACCTCAAATAGAACAATATATTTGCAGCTATTTTCTATCATAAAAAACCTATTATTCAAAACCACTTTCCCTTGTAAAGATCCTAATGAATCAGTAATTCTAAAACCTTAGATACCAGTAAATATTGAATACTAGCTCTCTCTTTGCATTGCAGAGATCTGCATTCTTTTAAAGAATTAGTACTTTCAAAACCTTAGGCGCCAATAAATATCGACGACTAGTTCTCTCTTTGCATTGCAGAGATCTGCATTCTTTTAAAGAATTAGTACTTTCAAAACCTTAGGTACCAATAAATATCGAAAACTATACCCTCTCCTTGCATTGCAGAGATCCGTGCTCGACAGTATACTTCGAGGCGGCCGCGGCTGTAGCGGCCGCGACAGCTGGGGTACCTGGTGGAAACCTGGGTCGCGCGGACTCGACGCGACCAGGGCCCGGCGGCGGCACCGGCGGCACGGCCGCCGAGGCCATAGCCCCGGTGCCGGTCGTCGTCCCTAGCAAGGCCTCGTCCAGCGGCTCTGCGGGCCCCACCGGCCAAGAACAGCAGCAGCAGCAGCATATGGACGGACAGCCTGCTGCTGCTATGGTACCCGAGCAGCAAGGCCGCACTCGGGCCGGGAGCTCCGAACGCCACTATCACCTTCACCACCATCACCATCACCATCATCACAATCAGAAAGCGAGGAGCGAGCCCGGTGGGCCCAACACCGAGCGCACCACCTCCTCGCCCGCCGATGAACCTGGTCATCAGGCCAAGAAGCGCAAAGTGATAAGTCAGTAAGTATATTGTCGTTGACTTTTGTTTGAGATATTATAGTTGCTGGTTATTAAATAGGGTCGTAAAAAATGTAATAAACGTTGACGCGTGTTCAACGGTGAAAAAATAATTTTGTTTTTTAGCACAAAGTTTAAAAATTTGCTTATTACATATTATTTGCAAATATGTACACTTCAGTGTTACGTGATATCACGACGTAATGCGGTATTAAAGTCATATGAAATTTTAGCTACTGTAAATCTGTTTTAATTCTTTAAACGTATATCTTATTTTCAGACGAAATTCTAGAAAGTCGTAAATACTATGTATCTTCAAATGATAGATAATTACACACTTCGTTTAATACTTTTGAGTTTCCCCTAAGTAATTTAATTGTTGCGCTGAAATTACAATGTAATCAAAAACTGTAGTTAATGCGCAATTGTATCAAAGAATTCTAATCTCATTCGATATTATTTTGAACAATATCAAATTGAATCTTTTAATAAAAAAAATCGTTAATATTATCAATTTATTCTTTTATTAATATTGAAAAAATTTAAGAATAAAATTGTAAACGTTAGATATTTCTATTTACTGCAAGCTATGACATAACATTACGTCACTCGCATTATTATTCCTGAATAACAATATTTCTGCGAGTCTCTGATTTTCGCACAGCAAAAGCGCCAGAAGTGCAATGCCATAAAATCTCGAGCGCTTGCGATAAAAATACCAGGCGCTAAGAAATTCAGACTTTATTGTATAAGTAAATTGCATATTCATTTTATTAGAGCATTTCTTTACAATAACAATTCTGTTTAGTGCGAATATTTTCGTTTCGTTAACTTTTTTTACACAATATTAGCCACAAAGTTAAACAAATTGATAAAACAATTAACCTACAGCGCACAAAACGCAACAATTTAAAAAAGCAGTAATTTTGAAGCAACTGCTTTGTCGACATTTTCAAGTCCAAGTCGCGCCAGTCGAAAGAAAAAAGCGTTCTTGAAACTTCGCGCAATCGCGGCATCGAAATTCGCGAAGTGAAACCCCGCAGGAGTGTCGAACAGCTGTTTTGAATGGCCGCGAGCGGGTGTAGCCGGCGGCCGAAGCCTCGCTCAGCCTTCGGGGCTCCTGCGTCAACCCTTTGATCCCCGCGCGGCGGAAGTTCAAAGCTGAGCGGCGCAAGTGCCTTGGAAAGTCTTCCTCGCCCGCGAGGTCGTACAAACGCCCCGCCCGCCATTGACAACTCGCCAAGACGCGCGAACTCCGACTGTTCAATGGACGAATCGTGTACCTTTGCCGTGGTAGCGCTTGATGTATTTTCTTTTTCTTTTTCTTTTTTTGCTGATGAAGGGGCGGGGTTGGATACCTGAATCACATTGAAGCTTTATTTTTGTCGATATTCTTTTCTTGCATACAAAAATTGAGTTTCATACCCTTTAAATTTGAATTGGTGAAAATCGATGTGTATAAGTATTGCATAACAGTTTCCAAGTATCCCATTTAATCAATGAGTGAGATATTTTTGAGTCAAAATACGTCACTGTACACATAACATTAGTGAAATCGCAGGAAATTTCACTAATTCTGATTTCGAGGACAAGTATATAATGAATAGTGAAAAGGCTTGTTTATTTTCCGGAATAAAAGAATGAAAACTTATATAGTCTAATGTGTCAGAATATTTATTTCTACATTGCTTGACTAGATTCTATATTGGTAGAAATGGAAGTCATAAACAAATTCAATTATACACGATTCAAGTGTTGAAGATTTGAAGCTGTAAAACTGTTATCTGATTAACTTCTCGCACTTTTTGCGTCGTAATCTGAAACTTCAACGCTAAGCGCGGTATATAAAAAAAAGTGTGCAATTTAATTTCCTTTAATGAATACAAATTTAAGATCATCCATTTTTTATTAAACTAAAAAGAAGTAGCATCACGAACTGTACGTATCTCCAATAAATTTACGATCAAATGCAATCTCCACAAAAGTTCAAGCTCAAGTAACTCGACTTCCCTCGGCACATTTCTCCGCTCTTACATAAACCCATTCCTACCCGGGAGGAAAAAAAATCCCTCTCCCCGGCCGTCATCCTTTATCCTCGAGTAAATGGGCACCTCTCGCGCAGACAAAATGCAATGATCGCAAACAATCCGAATAAAGGAAATCGCGAGTTTACGAAATCAACCCATTAACTATCGCGTCGATTTTTTTTTAAAAAGGCGGCAAAAGTTTATGGAGCAGATCGGCGCGCGCACGTGTGTGTGTTTTGGGCGCCTCGTTGCGCAACGGCACTATAACGTCGGTTTTCGTTAATCGGCTATCGCGATCGGCGCGGCGGACTCGCGCGCCGTATAGTGGCCCCGTGTGTGCACATCGATATGTAATCGCGGCTTTCGCTCCTTTGCATAATTCATAAACATCCGAGGCAGCGGCTGTCGCCTATAAAGCGGCGACCCGGCTTCTCTCGCTAAATCGCGCGATTATTTTTCGATTGGATGCAGCGTGCACCTCGCCCTTTGTCAAGTTTTCTTTGTTTAAGGGCCGAGGTCAGATTGAGATTTAGGTTTTTTGCGGTAGGACAATGATAATGTGCAACGCATTGGATTTGATGCAAATGATATGATTCAACTTTTTAAAATTAATTAAAATTAACGTTTTTTAAATTGACGGTTTTCTCGTTAATATAGACACTTAACAAGGTTTTAGATTTAGGATTATAATAAAAATACAAAAAAATTGTTACAAACAATAAGAGCTTTTAAACATTTTTGGAAGAACAAATTGTTTTATTAAATTAAAATAATGTAATTTATCGCACTATGTTTAATAAAGTTTATAAAAATGTAGTTAAATATTGTCGAGTAAATTGCTACACCTCCGGTGTGAGATTAATGCAATCCGATTTAGTACACTGACTTGCCGCAATAATTATAGTTCAATTACTGCAAAACGACGACAACCAATTGACTGCGATATTTCGTTATTACTGCAACGTTAGTAGTATACCACTTAAGTTGATCTTTTAGAAAGCTGGGAAGAATTTTAAGTTATCCGATTTACTTTACGATGTGAAACAATGATTTTTATGTTACTAAACTCGAGTTCGAGATTTTATGCGGGTATATATATGCATCGTTTTATAAAAATTTTTAAGTATATGACTTTATCTCCTGCGGAAAATCGATATCCATAAATACGTAAAGTTATAGTTTCATGTAATAAAGGAAAATTGATAGTTATTATATTTTATAAAATTTTTAAATTACAAATACTATAATTTGATGATATTTAAATAAAAATTTTACGTATTTCTTTTCCAGAGATGGGAATGAATTAGGAGACGATCAAGGTGACGATGCCAAATCAGTTCGATCCACCGATGACAGTAAAAAGTAAGTTAAAATAATTTACAATATTAAAAAAATAGAAAATTATACGTATATGTAGATGTGCAGGTACATATTGTAATTGACTTTACGGTTTTCATTGTGAAGACAAATTTAGCTTTGGCTACACTATACGACGGAGTTGTGGAAAAAGTAAAAATAGTTTCACGAATTGATTTCTAGAAAACAAAAGTGTCCTCAGATTACCTACGTGTGGCTTCCCTATTTCTTTGCGACAGATGAGATGTATATACTTTCTTTCGTCACCGCTACCCACCCACTTTACTGTTTTCGTCATGCGAATGCGTTTTTCACTTTTGAAGAATAATTCTGTTCTTATTTCTACTTTATTTCCAATGAATACGACCACCTTAATCATGTTACCCGTTTTACATGCATTGAAAAAATTGTTGAGCTTGCACGTTTTTCTCTGATACAAATATAAATTAAATTTTTTTACGAATTTCCAATAAATTTTATTACATAACTTATAAACGATCCGCTTAACGATAATTGTTAGTCTCACGTTACGTGAATGGAGTCCTCGTAATTATCTGTGACCGACAATCCTATCTATTAATTTAAAAATTGCTCCCAATCAAATTAATTTGCTCTCGTATTATCGGAGGAATAAAATTAATCTGCATACCATAAACTGGCAATCTTCCAGATGACATAGTGATCTATCGAATTATCAAGTCGTTTTAATAAAACTTAATATTTTTGTAAAATAAAAAATACACCTTTAAAAATTTGAATAAAATTATAACGCAGTGAAGAAAATATAGTAACTTTAAATGTTCGCTTGTAGGCAAAATCACAGCGAGATCGAGAAACGTCGGAGGGACAAGATGAACACGTACATCACGGAGCTGTCGGCTATGGTGCCGATGTGTCACGCTATGTCGCGGAAGCTGGACAAGCTTACGGTCCTCAGGATGGCGGTCCAGCACCTCAAGACGATACTCGGAGCGGTCACCTCCTACACCGAGGGACACTACAAGCCCTCCTTTCTCAGCGACCAAGAGCTCAAGACTCTCATTCTTCAGGTAAGCTGGTACCGTTAAAATGTTTAAAAAATAATTTTCTTTTTGTTTATCCGTCTGATAATTTTTCCAAATATTTAAAATTAATCATATTAATGAAATAAAAAGTTTTCAGGTAAAAAAACTTGATAGTTCGTGAGAAGCATATAAAATGAAAATTTTTTCATGCTATTGTTAGATTACTGGGAAAATTATGAAATCGAAATTTTACACGGGTTAAGATAAACATTTGAATGGAATAGTAAAAACGAAGACACCGAACACAACTCAATGGAAATTCCAAGAATATGGAAGTAAGGTTCGACCTTGGACATCCGAAGAGCATGTTAAAAGAAAAAATTATCTTTTAGTTGACATTCAAGGCTAAATAATCCTTGTCTTAAAAAAATCTGCTTTGAAAATCATGAAAATTTGCATCGTACGAAATATTATTCATGATAAAAATATATTAACGTGCGAAAAAGAATTCGAGGCAGAAACAATAGTATCACTAAAAATGAAGTAACAAAAACATTTTAAATAACTATTATGCATAAGTAATACAAAATAATCGCGAGCAATAAAAATTTAAAGCGTAAAGATTACTTCATTAAAACATTAAACCATTATAAAAAATTAAAAATCTTAATCATTAACCTTTGGTTGCATTGAAAATTTTGCGGAAAATCTACGTAACTTTTGCGAGAAATTGCTATAATCTTATCAAGATTTACTGTGATAATTTCTAGCGTAGTAACCGTTACACGATTTCAAATTTTTTTCCGATACTTTTTACAAGAAAATTCTCTTCGCCTATAGGCCATCCCTAAACAACAAAATTCCCAACGAGTTTATTAACCGAATCCACTCATAAATCCACAAAAAATCACTCGCGCACCTGCGCTCGCACAGCCTTACGACAATATTTGCCCCGCAATCCTTGCACCTTTCACGAGTGTACCTGCGTAAAAGGCGCCGCGATCCATTTTCGCGAGATAAGCGTTGCTCCGGGGGCCTTATCTCGACGGCCGGTATCATTACCGCGAACGCGCGCGCTACCCGCGGCTCGAAAGTCCGGATTAATTTATACTGGAATCGCCGTTACGCCCGAGCCTTTTTCATTGACGCCGGCAAGAAACGCCGCGCCCGAATAATGACGAATAATTGCGCTTTCATCGGGGCGAGAGTGGCGTGCCTTTTGTTTCGACCGATCGCGGACACTGGACGCAAAGGCGGCTACCCGGGAGTGCGTAAGATATGCTTTACGAGCGATCGCGGATTAGCGAGCGACGTAATTGCGAGGTGCACGGGAATTTATGCGACTGATAGCGGATATTGGGGCTGAACTGGTTTTTCTTTGTTGCGTCGGCAGATACTGCGAAGTTTTCAGCGCGAGCTGTAAATTATGGGCAATGTTAGCCCCGTTTCCTTGGGTTGCTTAGGCGAAGTCATAATAGTTGCATTGCATTTATGCAGATGAATGAAAATAAGAGAAGTATGTTATTCTTAAAGTTGGTGTAATGAAACATTTCTTAATGAAACTGTGATTGTTATAGTTTACTTATAGCTGAATCTGGGGCCAATTTCAAAATTTTAATCGAAGAGTATGAAAGGTTGGTCTCAGTGGTTGGTTCTCTCTCTTTGTTTTCTTTTTCTCTTTTTATGAGCAATTGATGCTCAAATAAAACACCCAAGATATGCGTACTCAGAGAATCAAAATTCATATAAAAACAAGGTTTTATTTGCAAATCTTAATTTGTAATGAAAATTTTAGTCTTTTCATTCCCACAAATGAAAACCAAAATAGTTATTATCTGGCAAGAAGCTGCACGGATATAAAAAAGGATAGTTATTTACTATGTTGTTTACTTCAATGATTAATGTTTATAATAAAAGCATGTAAACTTCTCTCTCCTTTAAAAAAAGTATCAAAAATCAGGAAAACATAAATCAATGTCATATCGCACAAAAGCGCAGAATTAACAATGGCATAAACGAGCCGGGAAGCGAGTTGAAAGGAACACAGCCACCCACTTATCGGTCATCGATTGCATAACGCGCGCGAATTCTTGTCCCGTTCGCCGCGCGAGGGACACCTGCTCCTCGCATTCGAGCATAAATTGCGCGCACCCGAAGGAAGCGGCCTCGCAAATCGGACCACCTCGAAAAGAGGATCTGCCATTGTCGTGTCGCTATTGCGCCGCTACAGCGACGAGGGAAACGGAGCGAACAATGTAACGTCTTATACGCGGCTCCCAAGTCCGCGAGTACGTGTGAGCGAATGCTTTCAGGCGATTGTAGTCTGTAGACGATCGTCGGGGCTTGATTGGTTGCGCGCGTGTGTGCATTTGATCGTTTGGGTATGTTTGTGCGGTAAGACTCCGATGGGCGTTTATCGAGTCGATTGGAAGTATAATTGATCGAGCTGGTTTATTCCCCTAACAGCAAAAAGAGTTCGTGAAGAGCTCTTTCGTGTGACATCTGTGACAAAATTCACATAACAGAATTCTTGAAGAATTCCTTTTGCTGTTAGGGTCGTGTGTGCACTGCGAATGTTGCTTACTGATTTTATGTGGCAAATTGTGCTGTTTGAATCTAAGCGATATTTTATTGCTTTTTACTTAATTACTTCCCGGTTATGAATTAAGGATGTTAAGGATTAAGTTATAATATATACCTATAATAGAAATCGTCGAGAAATTAAACGATATTTCATCAATAAACTATATGAACAGTTATACTGTTCATGATTTCTAACAGCGATGAACTCTGCAGGTTTTAGAATTGAGTTTCCGCAATTTTAAAGTGTGACTATCGAACTGTATTATCGTTCCGTCTGAATCGAATATCCATTTTAAGTCGAACTCGAATTTCTCTATATTTAAAAATAGAGAAGAGAATAGAGAATAGAGAGAATAGAGAGAATAGAGAGAAGAGAATAGAGAGAATTTTTGCGTACAAATACTCCACGAAATAATCGATCGCGCACAATTATCTTGGTTTCTCTAAAATTTCTATCTCCGTCTTGATCTTCCGAAAGAATTTATTATTCAAGAGATCGATCCTCTGATCTAATTTAAACAAAATTGATTACAATTATTAAACTTTTATGACATAATTAAATTTTGTAAAATCACTGATGATTATAGTGGTTATAACCATCCTATAATATCTCTAAGATACTAAAACTGCCCTCCCATCTGTATACTTGCTTCACCTATTTATCTATTACGTCACGGTAGAGATCTACGCGCTCATTCATCAAACCTTTAAAAAAGAATCCTCTGAAAACCCAAACAAAGCCTATTGCTCCGCCGCGCTTATCTCGCGGCGAAGCCGAAAGTCATGCGGCGCTTAATCCAGTCCCGCGAAAGCAGCGCTCGCAAACGCGGAAGTCGGCGCCGTTTTCGTTTCTCCGCCGTGTAACGGGGCCCGCGTGCACTGACCACACCCGCGCCCCGGCACCGGGCGGTCACGACTCGCGCGGTTACGTATCTACACCCGAGGCAAGAGGCCCTCTTCGCACCCACCGCCGTTTCGCGCTCGCAACCGCTTATCACCGGCGCCTGATACTCGCGCGAGCCATGCGGGATTGACGCGCAGCTGCGAGAACGCGGAAAATTTCCTGTATCGGGACGTGTGTCCATTCCGCAAAGTGTAATCTAGTGTCGATGCGAGTGTTGAAGTTAGGGAGGGGATCAGGGGTTAATTAAATTGGTAATTAAGGGCTTGGTAATGTACCGTAAGTTAGTTACTTTGGTTTTTATTATTTTGTTTAAAGTGATTTATGTATTTAAGTAAGCGTAAAAAAAAACACAAAATAAAAGTATATCAAAATGCGATAATAATTCTACATCATAAATATCTTTCAATTGTTAATATTAAACATTCATTTATGTTATAATGTTCACTATCAAAATGCATTATGTAATATAAAAATCGTTCTCTCGCTTTAAAATCGTACAGCGAACATTGTAAAACAGCATAAATTTCTTTATACATACCCACTAAAATGTGTACTGAAATAAATTAGACACTTAATTAGCACTTATTCGCGGATTAACGTTCGTCGTGAAAATTAAAGCTACATGTAGCTTCAAGCACTTAAATTCCACCAGGTAGGGCTTACGAAAATCTCGGAGTTTAAAGGATCGAGTTCGCGGAAATCGGGCACCGGCGGTCGCTTATCGGCGCGATTCGGCGGGTCGGTCCGCGCGTGGATCGCGGAGCGGCGCATTCTCACGGTCCCGCGCGGCGCGGCTGCCTTACGCAACCCGTAAGCGCCCCGCATATCCGCTCAATTTCACATTGTCAAATTAATTATTAGCTGAAATGCAGCCTGCGCTGGAGAACCAGTACCTCGCAGGATACACGCACAACTTCAAGCTTTCATCCGCGAAGGATACATGTATACGTATGACTTTAATTTATGTACGTCGATGTTTACCGTTGAGAATCTGCGCTATTAGCGATTGCACGTGGAGGTGAATTTATGAAGTTTGGAAGATGTACGTACATTCGATCGAAATAAATATTCTTGTGAAACATGCTTTGAGAATGACGACATTGCCCGAAAAATTAAAACATTTCGATTTACTTTCGTTTTTCATCTTTTTCACGCGATTTTTCGGACGATTTTTAGTAGTACAGGGTATCTATATGAATGTATTGCGGTCGAGTGCACGTAACTGAAAATTTTAAGAGGATATGAACTAAGAACTAGTTACTTCGTATTTAACAACAATCGGCAATAATATAGTTTTCTTTAATCATAACATTTTTTAAATCATCTTTATAATAAAAAGCTTAACTGTATAAAAATTAAAAAAAAATTCTTTAAAAATGTTCAGAAAAATTTGTTACTCTATATTTAAATAACAAGTAAACCTAAAACACAATTGATTCTCTCAAACCACTAGAACATAACTATACGTACATCACGTAAAAAAAGAAATTCCTCGTATAAAGCATCGCGGAAAGAATGAAAGTAAAACCGTATATAATAACGAAGCCGCGAAATTCGACGGGTCTCTCGCAGCTTCAAGGAAACAAAAAAAGCTCGCGCGCCCCCGCGATTGAGAAGGGGTTGTCGCCTTCTCCCCGGCTCTTTTCATCGGCGTTGCGCCCGCAGCCGTAGAAAAGCCCACATACGCCTAAAGAACAATTTGCCCGAAAAAATGCAAATTCAATAAGGAATAACGTCTCTTTTTCTCCCGCAGGCCGCAGAGGGTTTCGTCTTCGTCGTCGGATGCGATCGAGGCCGGATTCTCTACGTCTCCAAATCCGTCTCCCAGACGCTGAATTATTCTCAGGTAAGGATCTACAAAGTACTCCTTTGCTTTACTTTTAACGCGCGAATACGCAACAGCCGGTACGGCACGAATGATTGCAAATTTAACGATTTTTTTTCTTCGGGTTGATTAGGTTTAATTAAACTTTTTTTTCCTGCTTATAAACTGTTTAGAAAGTACAGTGTGATTCATGCAATACCAAAGTGCCTGTTATTATCGATAATTAATCAACTGGCCGGAATGTATATAGCACATGGTTTCTCATTTATCATCTATTCTATTGTTACATATGACGCGTTTTAATAATTTAAATTGTTTTTTATTTGCATCTGTCACAAATGAACTTTACATGAATTTTTGTAATGAATCGTTGATTCTGTATACACTGATGAGATTTAATTTTGAGAAAAATGATTACATATTTTTCAGCACTCTGTGAAATTTATAAAACTAACTAAAATTGCAATTTCAGTTTAAATAAAAATACAGTTAATTCATATAAAAACGTGTCATTAACGCATTACTATCCACAAATCTTATACAAATTTCTAATTCATCCTTTCACATCCTCAGTTGACTCCATGGTCCGCCGCTCACAGCACACAGGTTTTCAAAGCACTGGAAAAACTGAACGAAGTTTATTCAAAGCCAATTTTTTTCACCTGTATCCAGTCGTGCATAATACCCGAGTTACATCATCGCACCGTTTACTTCCGGACCGGCCAATTTGTCCGCTATCGGCTGGCCGCGCAGAGCAAGCGCCAGAAACTCCGCGATCCTTTTTTTTTAGCGAGAAGGAAAAGGCGAGGCCGCGGCGCGAGTAAGCGAAAAGTCTCTCCCGCGCGCCCCGGAATGTCGACTCTCGCGCGCGCGCGCGTGTACAAGACGCAGCGTATCGCGGACGTGTCGGGAGGCATTGTGTATGTATAGCCATTGAAAATAAATGGACGCGTGTTTCGTTACTTACGTCTGTAATGAAAAGTTACCGGAGCTTGTCCGACTTGTCCGCGGGCTTTCTGTTTGCCAACGCGAGAATTTGACGGTGATTCGCGCTCCTTCTTTGGATGTACTGGAGTACGAGTAACTTTACGTTTCATTGAAAATTAAAATTTTACATCGACGTGGTTGGAATTGAGATAAATTTTTTAAATAAATTTCACTTAATTACCTTTGTCGCTTTAAGCGCACGACACGCTCGTTAAGTTTCTTTTGTATATGGCTATCATGTTACGGATCAAAATATGCCGTGATCAAAGAAATTATTAATATTTTAGTATAAAAGTAAAAAGTGTTAGTATAAAATTATAAAATTAAAGAAATCTAATTGAATTGCCGCCAGGTGGACACTGAAAATTTCTCCCATAGGTCGGATATCTGCTTTTCATATACAGCCCCTGGAGGACCTGGCTGGCTGCAGTATTAACGCCATTCTCTTGAATTTAAGAATCATCAAAAATTATTATCCTATTTCTAACAAAAGAGGTATTTTCTTGTTCCTTCAGGTTGTCGTCAGAATCTGGCATTTCACTGCTCATTATAATCTAGATTGATTATTCGAAAGTGTTACTTCTGCTGATTCTTTGATATTCTGTGGTATATCATAGAGTAGTAAAATTATCTACTGCGTTCTTTTGTTATAATTTGATGTTTATGCGAGTTAAGATTGTTCACTTTGAAAGATATAAACACTGATTTATTTGTCTTGAATCGGCAATGTTCAATTATTCTTCATACCTCTGCACAGAAAAGCAATAAACTATTCGTGTAACGTATAAAAGAAAATTTATCGTTACAGTTTATACTCCAGTATCGAATCCATTGAAAAATCAACTTACACACGTATCGGAAATAAAATTTCAAGTAATGATTTACGAACAAACGCCCGGATTAAACTCCCACAAAACATTCCGAACTAGTACCGCTTGTAATTTCACTAGTATAATGTAATCGCGGAACAATGCGCGCGAAATAAAATTTCGACACCGCGAGCGAACGATAAATAATTGTTTAAATTGTTCTGCGCATTAAAATTCAAATCGCGTCCCTCTAACTCCCGGCTCTTTGTATGATAAACAAATACTCGGGGATTCGGCTCGGCGTGCAATTTCAGCGTAGAAAGGGTCTGGAAAGCCACGCCCGGACTGTACGCGCACTTTCCCGGTACTATTCGCTCGTTTCGTCAGCTATTTATTACGAAATGAAATTCTCGCGCGATAAGGCGGCCTTGACCTCGGATCCTTGTTCCGACCTGCGGCTAATCCTATCCTTTCTACTCGCAATTTCTCCTTTATCTTGCAAATTCATTATCATATCGCAAACATATGCGTGAAGGTGAATGAAAAATGATAGAATGTAAAGAAAAAAATCGATTTATCTTTCACTGTTATTCAACAGTTTATTTTTTACAAAAATGCAGTCGTAATTAATTGGCTGTTGTTCAAATAAAAACTCTTTATCATTCAAATTGATATTACATCACTTATACGTAATGGAAAATGAAATAAATGATTAAATGTAGAATAACAATCGATTTATCTTTATTTATTATTTAACAGTTTATTTTTTATAAGAGGCAGTCGTAATTAATTACCTATTGTTCAAATAAAAAATAAAAATTCTTTATCATTATATCACGTAAAAAATAAAAAATAAGAAAATGATAAAATGTTAAATGAAAATCGATATTTCCTTTTATTACTAATTAACAGTTTATTTTATTATAAGAAGCCATAATTAATTAACTGCTATTTGAATAAAAAATGAAGGTAAATCGAGCGAATGTGGAGGATCACGAGCATTTGAAACTCTGCGTGTAACGAACTCTCTCACACGAGAACTCCTTTTCTTTCGTTCTTTTTCTTTCTGTTCCCTGCGTGCATCTGAACAGGGCGATTTACTGGGCCAGAGCTGTTTCGACCTCCTCCACCCCAAGGACATCGCCAAAGTCAAGGAGCAGCTTTCCTCGTCAGATCTCAGCCCCCGCGAGCGGCTCATCGACGCTAAAAGTAAGTCGATCCTTTGATCAAATCTAAATTTTATCTAAATTTATTTTACACACCTCTTGTAAATATTAGCAGATGAAAATTGGACTTGTATGTGCATTGTTTTTTAAAGAATGATATTTTTCAGTTGTAGGTAAAAATTGTTTGAAAGACAATGAGGAAAAACACTCGATTTATTAGCAACAGCTTACGATAAGTTCGAGAATTGAGCAGGTGATGAATGGCTCATTAACAACAAATGAGTTAACTCCACGAGCGATCAATTTTTATTTTATGATTGGATAAATTGTCGGCATGTCAACGGACGCATAGTTACGGGTGAATTAATTGCCCATGAAAATATTTACAAGCCGTTATATTATACCAGTTGAGCCTTACGCAACATAAGATCCCGTGTAACGTCATAATTTTGATTAGTTAGACGAGCACAAATCACTGCGGATCACCGCGGCAAAAGTTAAGCGACTTTGATTTCGCCACTTTGAGTGCTATTGTACGTGTTTTTTTTCAACGTTTACAATTTGATCCGTAAGCCCGGGATTTCGTCATTGCTCCGCTCACAATGGAAAAGACGTGCGAAAACCACGGACACGTGTACGTTAGTTTAAAAAAAAAAAAGAAAAATAATTAATGGACAGCGGTTTTAACCTTTGTAGTGGGAAAAAAGGCATCCCTCCGGCTAGATACGGACGGAGTTAATTAGAATACGTGATGCGGAAGCTGTTTGTACCGCGCTTTTCTCGCGGCTCTTGTGTTAGAATGCAAATCAGATATCAAGCAAATCGTTGCTTTCGCGAATAGTTATATGGATTGAAGTTTAATTAAAGACTATATAAGGGACTAGACGCGAATTTTCATTGTCTTTTTTTCTTTACTTTGAGTGAGAGAAGTTCCTTTTAAGGAACCGACTGAAATTCTGCGGATATTTTATGTGGAGGAGAGAATTCTAAAGTAATTGCATCGAAAATTATATCGCATTGATTTATTGATAGAAAAATATTGTTGATTTAAGATATTAAATTAAGTTTTTTTAACAATCGCAGGAAAATATTTAAATTATTATAATCTTGATATTAAAATGTTTTCAATGTAGTGAATTATTTTCTGAAGGATCAATTTTATATAGTTAAATAATCTCTGATAATAAACAATTAAAAATAAACTACATAAATTTTGTATCTCAATAAAAAAAGCAAAACGCGATAAAAAAAATTCATCAATAACCCATGGTTAGATTCGACGAGAATAAGTTAAAAGCGTATGTAAATCTTGTCGGGCAGCGTCTCTCGGGGCAGTCATCGAAGTCGCCGGCGGCGCCGCCTTCCCTCTCTCTTCTCTCTCTCTCTCCCTCTATTCTGCTCGGTGCCTCCGAGATCGCGAGGTTACATCATGCGATATGCACGAGATCGTTATATCGCGCGGCGCCTTACGTAACGCGGTGCAGCGCACTAAGAGGCCCCCGAGCTCGGGCGAAATCAATTATTTGCCACGGCGGCGAGGCTCTTGAGACGTCGCCGTCGCCTTTTTCCGACGTTAGGAAGCGAGCGGCGACGATCGGGGGCTTGGATGCCCGATAAAACTCGTGTCGATGACTCCTCTCTTCTCGATTCTTCGACTGTGTATCTTAATATCGAGGCGTTTTTGCGTTTTCAATTATTGTTGGATTTTGATTTCTTGTTTCGATTGGATATTTGAGTAGGTGGGTGTAATTTTCATTAGTAAAATTAGTTTATATTTTATTAAGATATGGATAATAATAATTGCTTTAGAAAAAAAGGATAAATTCAAATTGATTAACTAAAAGCTTTAGGGTGGTGACGTCGTTTTGCGATACCTAAGGCAATGAACTTGAAAAATACTATTGTAAAATAAACGTGACTCTAACTATTAGTTATGTTTAGTCGTTAAAAGGACTAATTTTAACGCAGAGTATTTGTACTGCAAATTATATTATGTTAACAATTATCTCATAGTTTATAGTTAATAAACACTAACGAAATTGTGCGAAAAATTAAGTAAACAAAATTGTAGGTAAAGATTTATAAAATCAGATTATGCAAAAAAATATGCACTTTTCTGAGTAAAAGTCTAGGTTTAAATTTATTTAAAATACCACATGCGATGTTATTTTTATATTCATTTAATAGTTAATAGCAATTTTTGAAACTATTGCAATTTTATCAACGATTTACTGCATAAAAAAACTGTGTATAGGTAGTTTAAACAACGTGAAATTTCTCAAGCGTAATCGAAGACTCGATCGATGACTCGAGAGTCTAAAAAGAAAAACAGATAATGGAAAAGCTCATGAGAAAGACTTGAATGAACGGCATAATGTTGCTATAGTAGAGGAGAATAAATAAAAAAAAAAGAATACTGGAGCATCGATGCGCGTCGACGCAGTGGATTTGAATTAATTAACATTGGCGGCGGCCAGTCGATTGTGTCGTCAAACATTGCTAATGAGCCACTGATTGAAAAGTCGGCTGAGGTCGAAACGGACTTGACTTTGATCTTCTCTCTCTCGCCCCTTTCCCTCTGTATTACACGCGCGAACGATGCTCATTACCAGGCGAAAAATGGGCACGTGCGACTTTCCCATTTAAGCTTTGCAGCACTCCCGATTTATAAATGAAGTTCGGTAATTCGTAACACTTTAAAGTGATAGGCCTGTACGTCATGATCGTTATGACGATAATTTTCTTTCACTCGTGTATTCCACTGTTTATTTTCAAATTTTATTCTAGAGAAGGAGATTAAAATGTTATCAAAAAATATCCATATTATTTCGTGTTCGTAAAAAAATCGTATTAATCGTATTTAATTATTTAAAACAGTTCACTCAAAATTGTCGATATGTTAACCAGAATATTTTGCATTTTTTCTTCCTTTCATTGAAGGACGCTAAGAACCATTTCTATACGCTACCGTACAAACTATTTATTATGCTACTGAATCATAGAAGTATTTATATAAACAATACACGAAATGTCTTAATTTTTCTTTGAAAAAAGTTGTAAAATATCTATATAAAATGAAAATTTATCTAACCACGCATTCTATACCTAAGAATTTGCGAATGAAAAAGAAAAACAGACGATTCGAACGAAATAACTGATTTTTTTTTATTTTTGCAGCGATGCTTCCGGTGAAGACTGACGTACCGCAGGGAGTTTCGAGGCTGTATCCAGGCGCCCGGCGCTCCTTCTTCTGCAGGATGAAGCGGAAGGTGGACGCGCGCTGCGGCGAGTCCCAGGTGAAGGAAGAGGCGGATACCACCACCGGGTGTCACAGGCGCAAGAAGCAACAGAATCACGGTACGCTGGAGCTTTGAAAAATTTTAATTGAAAAATAATTAAAAAAAAATCTCGAAGGAAGTTTTACTTTTTATTAGAGTAAATCGAGGAAAGAGGACGTGGGTGATCAAAACAAACCGGTAAATTCGTAATACATCTTTTGTATTTCAGCAGCATTTCTTTTTTACTACCTGCTATAAGACGTTTTACAGAGGATCATGGGGAATATCAACCGAATGCTAATGTTGTAGTCACGACGACGTAACATTGTACGGAGTGCTCCATGTACTTTCTAAAAGTATTTTGAAGAAGGCAATAAAACAGCGTAGACTTGCATTTTTATTTTATTCAATCAGTGGTTTATTTTAATCATCCATACGTCCTTTGTGAAGCACGTAAACGTTTCTTGAGATAATTACTTCAGTATAAAATATAATAAGCATTAAAAATTGCATTTTTATATTCCATATTGTTAAAATAGTCAAGCTTTCAATAAATTATTCAAGATTACTAAAACATTTATAGCCAATTTCAGAATATCACGAGCAGAAAAGAAAGATAAAGACCGTGCAACAAGCATTGCAACTTTCTTATCTGACTTCCTACTTATAATATTTATTTTCTCTGCAGGTCAAAGTTAGTAATTTGTTACTCAGTGAACCCGCAATCGCTATCAACCTAACACGATTAATAGCAGCAGTCAAATGAATAATAAAATTGTTTTATCCATGAATCATCGCTTATGGAAAATGTTACAAAGCGAACAAAAAAAATAGTCGTTGAAATAAAAAATGTTGTAGAACTAATAAAAAAAAATTTTTTCCCGCAGATTGGAAGTACTGCGTGATTCAGTGTACGGGCTACTTGAAGTCCTGGGCGCCGACGAAGATCGGGCTGGAGGAGCAGGAGTCCGAGGTGGACGGCGAGGCGTGCAATCTGTCGTGTCTGGTGGCGGTGGGCCGAATGCAGGCGCCTCTAGTCGCGCCCCCCTCGACGCCCCGAAGGCTGCGCCTTCGCACCATCGAGTTCATATCGCGCCATGCCATGGACGGCAAGTTCCTCTTCGTTGACCAAAGGTGAAGGGACTACTTTCTCTTCTTTAGATTGTTAAAAAATAATTAACGCGACTATAAAATACACGTTGTAGAATGGTGCAGAATGGACGAGTGGAATTGGGTTTACGTGAAAAATTTCTTTGTACCAAACTGATGAATTTATTTATTTATTTATTAACCAGTAAAAATTACAACTGTAGAGAATGTAGAGAAATAATTAACACGTAATTGCCTTATAAATAAATACTTATCGATTATAATTCCACATCTATCAAATTGATCTCAGTTGATCATGAAATAGGATTTTTTTAACTTGTCTAATAAAAGACTTATTTAGTTAAATAAAAATTGATAGAAAAAATTTTTCCTGTAAATAAATTAACATCTTTTTGCAGAGCGACTTTAGTGCTGGGGTTTTTGCCTCAGGAGCTGTTAGGAACTAGTATGTACGAGTATTATCACCACGATGATATTCCTCATCTGGCAGAATCGCACAAAGCGGCTCTCAAATCCTCTGAACGAGTCACAACTCAGGTAAACAATCGATGATTTATTTCTAAATAATAAAAAATTGTTTTACAATTAGTGTATTTAATTCTTTTTTATTTTTTAACTAAGTCATTGGACTTCGTTAGAGCTTACAAAAAACATTTTTTGCAATCATAACTGTGTAGTATAATTAAATTAATATTGATATTATTTTCTTATACAACATCAATTTGTAGGTGTATAGGTTTCGCAGTAAAGGTGCTAGTTTCGTTAGGTTGTGTTCCGAGTGGAAATCGTTTAAAAATCCCTGGACCAAGGACATTGAATACCTCATAGCAAAAAATTCTGCTGTTTTGTAAGTGATTTCAAAAACATGATCTAAATTATTTATCTAATATTTCCTCAAATAACAACGGTAAGCTACATAAAAAATTTCTTTTAGCACCGATTCACGACAAGTGGAAAGTAGTGCAAATCGATCGGAAGGCGGCAGCGTACAAGAAAATTACGACTACTTCGCGCAAAGTAAGATAAAATGTTTCACATCTATTCTAAAATAGTTTATCTATTTTACAAACTATACTTTATATTAATTTTTTTATTAAATCGTGAGATTTATAATTGTTTTAAAGTCAGATAAACTTCTCTATCTGCTACATGTAACAGTTAGTGTACAACTTCTGACAACAACAATTATCAACTATTAGATATAAAGATTCATATACTCCACGTGTGCTTTTTTCTGATTCTCTTAGTTGATTTATACTAAAATATCTCTTGTTATACTTACTCAAATAGATATTACTTTTCTACGAGATTAGTTGCATCGCAATCTTATCGTTCACAAATTTTTAAATAAATCACATGATTTTAGATATAGAACATTTAAAAGCAATGTATATATACTGAGTGTTTGTATTTACACGTATAGTAGGTCTTACAAAATTATTCAGTAAATAGTAAATATTGTTCTAATTTAATGTTGCCATAGAGTAGATCGATCAAACCAAAATGATATTAGGTAGAACTATTTTAAAATTCGAAAAGAAAATCATAAGAAAGTAATAAAGGTAAAAAAATGAGCTTTAAATTTAAAAAAGCATTCACGCACAAAAATTATTTTATTTAAATCTTAAAGAATCTTAGTAAAGTATTTAGTAATCATAATTACTTTAATACATGCACATGTATTAAAATTATTGAACATTTATTATAATATTATATGTACAATTGATGTAAAATTCTTTATACAATTTCTATACAATTTCTATACAATTCACTAATGAATTCCGTCGGCCGAAATCATTAAAAGAGAAGAACCCATTCGAGTTCAAAAATTCCCAACTATGCTCATAAACACGAGTTAAAGTGGTAAAAAAATTTCATATGTACAATTCGTCACAAGTTTAAAAACCGCACACGTGTAAAAGTGATAAAAAAAAAACGGTCAGCGATTAAAACGCAAAAGTCGTTCAAAAATTGTCCCAGCCGAACAATAGGTCCGGAAAATCCGGCCGTGCGTCTCGATTCCCGGAAGGCACACGTGCACCGCGGTCGAGGATTAGTAGCTCGGTGGTGTGTCCGGAGCGTTTAATCCGCTGCTCCTCCCATTACTCCGATTTTACGACACGGCCCGGATTCCGAGTTCTCGGTCAACACCTCACAGTTCACTTTCTGAAGCGGCTCTTGATCACACTCCTCATGGCCCGGAAAAGTCTGAAGCGCTTCTTGCTCTTGGTCTCCTTGGCGCTGGACTTCTCCGCGATCGCCGGGGTCGTCATTTTGAGGCTTTCATCGACGGGCGCCAGCTCCGGCGACTCGTGCTGCTGCTGCATGCCGGGGTTCCTCTGCGGCAGTCGCGGCTGGAGCTTCATCGGCTCGGGCGCCTTCTCGGCGAGTTGGCTCACGGCGACGTAGTGCTTCTGCTGGCGGTCCGCGGGTTTGGCGGGCGGGGCCTGGCTCAGAGCGACAGACCGGTTCCAGACGATCTGCGGCTCGGTCGGCTCCCAGCCCTCCATCAGGTGCTTGTTGCAGCTCATCTGGCCGCCGCACATCAGGCTCTGCGACTGGCTGGTCGCCAGCACCACGTACTCCTTCGCCATCTCGATCAGCATCCCCTGGTAGCCCATCTTCGCGGCTCCTCGCTCCTTTGTTCGGTGTATTCTATGTCGATTAAAATTTATTTCTTCTTTTTTGTATGTTTTGTCGAGGCGGTTTTGATACTTTGTTTCGCGGATGTTTGCTCGAGGATGACTTGTTTATTTCGCGTATGACTTGTCGAGGAGGACTTGCGGTAAACACTTTCGAGGTCAGTGGGCTTCTGCAACGAGGCTCAATTGTCGACTAATTCGGCGACCGAAACGGGTGAACCGATTTCGTACCTCGGGGAGGATCTGAGATCAAAGGGGAAATGCCCTCATTGGTCTAAGGTCTACAGAGGGTGGAGCTAGGGAGGGTAGGGGTATTCGACTCGCTCCTTCAAGTTGAAAACTTTACAATTGTTACAAATTTTTCCTTAAACTTCTTTTGTTATTTCAAATGTCAGAATTTGAAAATTTTAACTTTAGATGCAAACCATATTTAATTTTCTCAATGAATCTATGTATTGTTAGAGAAGAAATTATGCATATGAAAAATAAACACGCAAAATTTTCTGAGCATTATTTCACGTGAAATAAAAATTATATATCTTGGAGAAAATAATAATTCTTAGATTGTTTAAAAATGTCAGCAAAATTGATAAATAATTTCTTTTGTGTTGTTCTAATTTATATAATTTTCATTTAAATATTGCGCACATAGAAAAATGTTTGTAAACAATTAATTTAATGGCGTAGCTATACTAAAGGTTTATTTACCAACTCTGAATTTTCAATAAATTGGATATACATCCAATATATAATCCTATTTTTTCAAATATGACCAGATAAATTAATTGTAAAAAATAACAATGTTTACTTATTTATAGCGAGATTGTTCATAGAAATAATTAGCTTACAATTAAAATGAAATAGTATAGTTTACACACCTAGGGAAGTAAAGTAAGAATGGTCCCAAATCGCATGTAAATTGTAAAAAACATGCGATTTGAGGTATTCTTCTTTACTTCCTTAGGGCTGTATAGTATTTTACGGTCTAGCGAGGCCGAAATTACGACCTTTACGGACGGGTGCCGGGAGGAAAGTTGGAACTTCCCACCTGCTAGGCCGTAAAAATTATTGTGCTCTAAATAATCTGTCTATTTGTAATAGTAAATTACCATAATTACTTGTTTAATGAGGATAATCTAATTTTGTATGCTTTTGTTTCAGGCAATGGTGGTCTTGAGAGGCTAATCACGAGCCACGTAGAGGTAAGTAAGATCGGCCGTCAAATAGCGGAGGAGGTTCTGGATCTGCAGAGGCGCAGCGATCAAGACTCGTCATCGGGCAGTAGTCCGACGCCCGGGCCAGAACCTACTTTGCTCAACGCCGAGGTAACTATGTGTCCGCTCGATCAATTAATAAACACGCTTACAGCAGTTACACCTTTTTTCCTCTGTTCATCGCTGTTTAGTCACAGTAAGAGTAAGAGTATAGTTAAATTAGCATGGGTAAAATGACTATTTAAATGTGTCTTACTTGTTGATTGTTATATTAATAATTTTTTATTGATGTTCTTTTTTAAATGTTTAGTGATAAACACGATTAACTATAACGAAAAGGTGAATATTCACTTGCACAAAATTTAAATAAAAAAATTGCGATTTAAGCAGCAAATCAAAGAGCTAAATAAATGAATATTCACCTATATCATTTATATTATTTAGAGTCTTTAGAGAAAATGTTTTTAACTGTTACTGTACTTCTAAATTTATAACTGTCGGTTACAGTAAGATCACGCTTTCAAACTCTTACTATGTGATTTCTCAGCATTTGCAATAACATTCGATCCAGACCCATGGGTAAGAGGTCCGAATGTAAGTACGAATCGACAGCAATAGTTTAATTTTCATGTTAAATGTTCGGCCGAAAGCTTTGAAAGCTCCCACATTGAAAATTTCATTATTCGCCGTTGCCGGATGAAATTTGAGATACGCGTACGTTCGCGCCCCTTATATTCATTGTCTTTTGTGCGTCCTACGTTGTGTATTAACGGATCGAATTTGACGACCCCGCAGGCGCAGATAACGACGACGGCGTCGCCGGACGGAGCCTCGGAGGCGCGACCCACCGCTGGTAGCGACAGCAGCAGCAATCCCGCCACCTCGTTCAATCACATGGGTAACAACGTGCAGCTGAATATTATCGCCAGCGATCAAGGTGGGTACATTTCTACGTCTTTTACTTCTTTAAATTTGTTTTTATTGATTTTTGCTTAATTCTTTTATAGGTAATTCTACTTAAGTTATAGCTATGGCACCGAAGGATTTATAAACA
>JAXIUT010013011.1:0-22747 GCA_035586675.1 Eurytoma californica
ATCACGCTATACTCACGAGTTAAGCTGGATCTTGTTTTCGGTGAATCCCAGTTGTTTCTGTCCAGGCGCCTTCACGCAAACACATAAAGCCAATCAATATGGGTCAGGCACGTCGGTGCGTCCTCCTTTTCAGGCTTCGTACGCGTCCAGCCTAGTGCAATTTGCACGGCGAGCGTGTGCCTCACGTGATTCGATTTAGCCCCCACGGCACTCGGCGAACGCGATCTCGCGTGTCGCCGTTCTGTCCACTGCACGTTGCACCGGCGATCACGTTCGCGATAGCGTCTAATGGGCGAGCGCTGCTTGCCTCTGTTTATGCGTCAGTGCAATCGACGCCGCTGGCATTTCGTTGAACGATGGACGCGCGGGAGGAGCAAGAGGGTGGGGGGCCACTGGAGTCCGACGTTACGTGGGAAAAGATGCTGTTTACGGAGAATAGGAGTTTAACGCGATTACGCGAACAATGCAGGTACTGTGCAGTATGCCCTATCGCTGGTCCGAGACTGCTTGAGTGTGTATGCACTCACCTGCTGCTGACCTGCTGGAGAGCACGCAGTGCGATTCTACGAAATATTTGATGCAGCTTGGCGAGCGAAAGATTGAATGGGCAGCGCCATCACGCGGTAGCGGCACTGAGTTACGTTGTAGATCTGCTTTATCCAATCACCCAATGCGAAGCGCGAAAATTTGATTGGATTTAAAAAAAAAGATTAATTATTTATGGACATTTTTCAAAATAATAATTATAATTTTTAAAATTAAAATAATGTGTATTTTAATATTTATTTTTTCTTTTTATTACAGGTTGGTTACAAGTGTTATAAAATTGAATAAGTGAGCGTGAAAAGTGAGCTGATGACATTTACAAGATTAAACAGCATTAAAGCAACACTTAAGGGGATGTGAAACCCTACCACAGGAATCTGCATTACCGGCATGAACATTTTATTTATTATTTAAAAATCAAACCCATTTTTCAAAATTCGGCCAACGCAATTGTTAAGTCCGCAATTGTGTAAGGAAACTGTAAACAAATTTTAGCCAATTACATTTACAAATGGCTTCAGGAAATCGTTTGAAAATTTTTCGTACTTAAATTACTTTACGAAATTATTTGAAAAATTTTCAAACAATATCCTGAAGCCATTTATAGATATTATTGGCTGAAATTTTTTTACAGTTTCCTTACACACTTACGAAGGGAAATTTTGAAAAATCATTTTCATTTTTAATAATAAATAAAATGCTTATGCCGATAATGCAGATTCCTACAGTAAGGTTTGGCATCCCGTTAATTATTCAAGGTTTATAGGATATTCACGATTCTTCTGTATCGGTAACTCCTTTGGAAATACTTTTTATTTTTTGATGGACATTAGGAAGAAATTTCAGTGAGCCGTCCATGTTGAATATGTCGTCTGGGCAATACTTTTTCGTGCAAATGCGAACCGTACCTTCTTCAGAACACCAGCAAGTATTGCAGTAGAATTTGAACCTCGTTTTCGGTGCGCACTTCGTCTCGATATCACTACTCACTTTAAATAGATAAAAAAATTAATTACACCTAGTTATAAATTTATACGAATTAAACTTTCTTAAAATTTGTTCATTTTCTTTTCCTTTTTTTATTTTATATATCAATGATCTATTATTGCCTGAGAATACAATTTTATCATATGCTGATGTTACGGTCATCATTTTAAATTATATAGTATTTAGCACAATGTATTTTTATGGAGAACTAAAACACAGATACTTAAAAAATATATTTATCTCTAAAACTAGAAAAAAGAACATTGCATTAGAAATAATTTAAAAAGAGTATTGGTGATAAAAATTGCTATGCTGCAGCTGTACAGCTGTCAAATTAGTTAATTTGAATTGAAATAAAGTTACTGCAATAAATAAATTAATGAATTTTATTAAGTTGGGATAGTTTTATTCTGAAGATTGTAATAATTTAATAGCTGATTGTTAAATTATGCTTATATTTTATTCTAAAATGATATTATCTTTTTAGAATTTTTTAGTTTTTAGTTAGTTTTTAAGACTCTTTTATATGGGTGATTCTCCAAGAAAGTGCATGTTTTTTTTGTGTAAACTCCGTGGTAGTCAAAGCCTCTCCTTCATTGGATAATGATGATAACTTCAAATTTTTTTTTATAAATAAAACTTAATTTACTTGAGAATAATACTCGAATTACAAATTGCATGTTAGCATCATCGTCCAACGAAGGAGAGGCTTTGACTACCACGGAGTTTACATAAAAAAATTTGCACTTTCTCGGAGAATCACCCATATACCAACGTAAGAACAGGTAATTTTGATGTTTATTATTTATAGAATTTACTATGTGAACTATCTCGTTTTCCATAAATAAACAAATAAAAAGAATATTTTCCTGTAATGCTATGCAGAATTTTTTTTAAAGAAAATGTGTAATTCTGATATTTAAAATCAAACTCACCACAGCTACTGGCAACGAAAAGTAACACGAGAAAGATGGAACTGACAAATAGCGATCGATTATACATATCTGTATAAAAACTTTGGCGTGCTTCAATAAATTTTAGGTTTCTCTTGATGTACTCTACGGTCGCTTGATCGAATAAACTTGACACATTGAACTTGCACAGAGGCGGACTCGTGTTTGGCACATGAGAGAGGTGGGGATATAAAGATGAACGAGAAGAGCGCAACGGGGGATATGTGTGTGCTCGAGAGTAATTTGACAGCGAGGGTCTCTCGCTGCGTGGAATAAGAAAGTTTATTAGAAAATTGTTTTTAGCTCGAACTGAACGGTCCATGCGTTAATTTTAATACACCATTTCCGTCCAGATTTTCCATCGCAGCTGTTAGGCGTAATTCATGTAAAAAAATTAACTGCGCTATATTCGGATTAAATTGGATATTATTTCATAAAGCTGCCCTGCTATGTACATAGTTTCTTTTGATATAATGTAGCTATTAAGATGTTATATAGTAAACATATAATTCATATGAAAATGGAAAATTATTGCAGTAAAACTTTTAAATGAAGGTAGAATTTTATAAATAAAAAATAAGAATATGCAAACCTATAAAAACTTGAAAATTACTTTATTTAAGATGAATTAAAACTTATTTTTGTAACTAATATGTAGATAAAATTTTTATTTTAACAGCTGACCCTTGTACAAGAGTAGTAATTTCCGAGCTCAGAACATCTGCACTGGTTGCATGAGACTCTGAAATGTGCGTTCGGTGTGCATACTTGGACGTACGAAACGTGTGCCTCTCCTACCAATTCTGTAAATATATTGAAAGTTTTTACAAATCCATTGTCCAATGAAGTTATTTAATTAACTCACCGGCCTTTACGATTTCGATTTCAGAGGCTTCTGGAATAATCTGCTGAATGATGTCCAACGGAACTTTAAGAGTGCCATCTTTGTTGTAAAGGCCAGGTGGGCACGTACGCTGTGTGCAGATTGACACTGCACCGTCGTCCGAACAGACGCAAGTGTTGCACTCGGTCTTGAAGTACGAACGCGGAGTGCATTACTGTTTAGCTCCTAGTAAAATTATGTTAGTAACTAGGCAATTGATTTTGTGCTTGTGGTTTAGGTGTAAGTTGAAACAGTTTAATCGTGACCGTTATGCTAACCAGACAAGGCAGTGATTGCCAGAAGAACAATTGCAAGGTATTTCATGTTTGCAGGCAGTTTTAGTTTTAGTGTGCCGTGAAGTGCTAATCGAACAAAAACGAAGAGAGCGACGTTGAAATGCCCACAACTGAGATTTGCATCTTAATAGAAATGCATCGCGTAGTATCCAGATATACTTTTTATCAGCGAAATATCTGTTCTTTATATATTTGCATTCAAATCTATGTGCATACGGACAAATATTGTACATTAATGTATATAGACTTAAAAGTCTAAGTTAAATAATGAATTAAATAATTAAGAAAGTTTAGTGCTATAGTTGTTGCATAATTAAGAGAATTGAAATTTCTTTATATTTTAATTAGAATTTTGCATTTAATTTTTATCGTTTAGAATACTCAGATTATACGTTAATATAACAAGTTTACGTGAATATTAATTAATTTGTCTTGGAAGAGACATTATTATAACAAGTATTTTCGAGGAGTTAACGACCTTATTAAATATTAATAAATTATTCACTATTATAAAAATAACTTTCCGCAATATTTGATCAGTTGATTCAATAATTTCTTAAAAATAGGTGATTTACGAGTTCAAAAATAATTGAAAATGGTTATTCAGCTGTGCCAATATACATTATTTCGTAAGAATAATACAGTCGCCGATGTTAGCGAATATAATTCAAGATTTCTTATATGTAAATTACGATGTTTTAACATTTACATATTATTTTGCAATAATTATTATAATTGTTAAAAATTAAAAAAGTAATAAAATATTCTTTTATCAGATGCCAATTCTTTTATTTATTATTTTACAGTAGTAGATATAGTAATGTAAATATAATAATTTACAGTAATTTCTAAAATGAATTATGACTATGCAGAACACATTCTTAAAGTACAAGTAGCACTCTTCCCATTTCTTCCACAAATGCAAGTGTTACAATTTTGCTTAAAGATTTTCCACGGCTTGCAAGTAATTTCTTCTGCAATGTAAATAAATAAATCATGCGTTTCGTGAAAAATGTTACATTTTCAGAACTATAATGTTAAATGTGTAAATATGAACCTTTAGGATTTTCGGAATGATGATTTTTTGCACAATTTCTTAAGGTGCACGTGGCACTGTTTCCATTTTTACTACAAACACAATGATTACAATCTTGTTTAAAGTGTTTGCGAGGCTTGCAAAAGCGTTTGTCTGGAACATTTTTAGATATTGAATGTTAAAAATTTAAAAACAAAGAAAAATCTTGATTTACCTTTGCAAGATTTATCATTTTCTTCCGATGAACCTGAAGAATCGTTGGAACGATCATTTGAATTTGAAGAATCTGAAGAGTCACACTCCGATGATTTGGATGAGTCATTTGATTTAGATTCTGAAGATTCTCGGGAATCAAACTCACTTGATTTGGATGAATCGTTTGAATTAGATTCTGAAGATTCAGAAGAATCACCAGATCTCGAGGAATTCGAGATATCGCATTTGGGAGATTTATCACGAGGACATTTCATAGCAGTACAAATTTTGGACTTCCCGTCATTTCTACACACGCAAATGTTACATTTATTTGCGTACACTTTTCCAGGTTCACAATTATCTGAAAATGTCAACGATGAATATAAACAAGGTAATTATTATATTTTATTGTTACTACTATTTTTATTTGCGTATTTTAAAGCTGCTGTTTTTTAAATCTTATAGCTATATTTTATACCTCCGATTTCAGGACAAGCCATTTTTGTGCACGCAGCAGAAGTCCCATCAGATGAACAAGCACAGGTGTTGCATTTAATTTTGAATGTAGAACCTGGCTCGCAAACTTGTTTTTTGGTTGTTGTTTCCGGGTCTGAATATAAATTTTTCATTGTTAGCAATACAATATTATACGTTTCATATTTATACCTTATTATTATTAACGTAAAGCATAGTACAGTTTAGGAATTAATATTTACCAATTTCGGGGCATGCTTGTTTGGTACATATTGCAGAGGTACCATCAGACGAACAACCACAAGTATTGCATTTAATTTTAAATATAGAACCAGGGATACAAATTAATTTAGCAGTTGTAGTTTCGTATCCTTAAAAATATAGAATGACTAATTTTATTTTCAAACTATTTATTTTTAATTAAATAAAATAGATAGTGCAATTACCTGTTGTCCACTCTGGACAGGCTTTGTCAGTGCAAGCCATGCTAGTTCCGTCTGCAGAACAAACACAATCATTGCATTGGACTTTAAACGACTTATTAGGTGTACAGATTCTTTTCTTTGTCGTTACTTCATTTGGTGGTTCAGTAACTATTAAATAAAGTAAATCAATAAAAATTCATATCAAGGATTTGGGCATTCATTATTTAATAGTCTTTTAATTAATACCTGGATTAACGCATTTTATTAAAGTACATAATGCGCTTTTACCATCTTTACTGCAAGTGCAAGTATTACAGTCACGTTTGTATGTCGCTTCTGGTTCACATCTAAATTCGCCATCTATCCATACAATTTTTAATAAAATAAAATACCATAATCACAGAAAAAAATAGTTTTAAGAAAGTACCTTCTTGCCATTCCGGTGGACAAGCAATCAGAGTGCAGGCAGCGATGGTTCCGTCTGAAGAACATCTACAAGTATTGCATCTATCTTTGAAAGTACTTCCAGGTGTGCAAACTCTCTTTGAAGTTGTTGTTTCTTCAGTTGTTCTTTCAGTAGTCACTGATTCTGTAACTGGAGAATAAAGTTTAAGGTTTCAAAGGCAATCATTATATCTATTTTTCATTTACTTATACAGACCTGGATCAACGCATTGCATTAAAGTGCATAATGCACTTTTACCATCTTTACTACAAGTGCAAGTGTTACAGTCGTGTTTATACGTCGCTTCTGGTTCACATCTAAATTCACCATCTAAAATCCAAAGAAATAAATTGCTTAAAAAAGGCATTATCATATTTATCCAAAAATATCTTTAATAAAATACCTTCTTCCCATTCTGGTGGACAAGCTTTACGGGTACAGGCAGCTGCTGTTCCATCTAAGGAGCAGTAGCAAGTATTGCATTTATCTTTGAAAATACTTCCAGGGGTACAAATTCTTTTTGTAGTCGTTGCTTCTTGAGTTGTTCCTTCAGTGGCTATAGAAACGGTTGTTGGCTGATTTGGTCCTTCGGTCGTCACTGAGGTCATTACGTTAAAACAAAATTGAATATAACCAAACACTTTAACTTTGCTTTTTGATATTTAAATTTAATTTGTTTTTTACATACCTGGATCAACGCATTTTATTAAAGTACATAATGCGCTTTTACCATCTTTACTGCAAGTGCAAGTATTACAGTCACGTTTGTATGTTGTTCCTGGTTCACATCTAAATTCACCATCTATCCGTACAATTTTTAATAAAATAAAATGCCATAATCACAGAAAAAAATAGTTTTAAGAAAGTACCTTCTTCCCATTCCGGCGGACAAGCCATCCGAGTGCAGGCAGCGGCGGTTCCGTCTAAAGAACATCGGCAAGTATTGCATTTATCTTTGAAAGTACTTCCAGGTGTGCAAACTATCTTGGAAGTTGTTGTTTCTTCAGTTGTTCTTTTAGTAGTTACTGATTCTGTAACTGGAGAATAAAACTTAAGGTTTCAAAGGCAATCATTACATCTATTTTTCATTTACTTATACAGACCTGGATCAACGCATTGCATTAAAGTGCATAATGCATTTTTACCATCTTTACTACAAGTGCAAGTGTTACAGTCGCGTTTATACGTCGCTTCTGGTTCACATCTAAATTCACCATCTAAAATCCAAAAGAAAAAATTACTTTTAAAAAAGCCATTATCTTATTTATCTAAAGATAGCTTTAATTAAGTACCTTCTTCCCATTCTGGTGGGCAAGCTTTACGGGTACAAGCAGCTGATGTTCCATCTAAGGAACACAGGCAAGTGTTACACTTGTTTTTAAAAGTACTTCCAGGAGAGCAAATTCTTTTAAGAGTTGTAGTTTCTTGACTTGGTTCGGTGACTACAAATTATTTTTTAATAAAAAAAAAATTATTCTTGATGTACCTATTCAGTAATTTGTATCATGAATTAGCACGAACCTGGATCGGTGCATTCAATTAAAGTGCAGGTAGTATTTTTTCCATTTTGACTGCAAATGCAAGTATTGCAATCACGTTTGTACATTTTTCCCGGCTCGCACCGAAATTCACCATCTATTAAAAGGATTATGTATTGAATTAAAATTAGATTAGAGATTTATAAATCACTACTTAAAAGTAAGAAACACAGAAATTTCAAACATACGTTCTACCCATTCATTACATTCCCGATTTGTACAAGAAATTGTTCTCCCATCCCAAGAGCAAGCACAAATGTTGCACTTATCAAAAAAAACTTTTCCAGGTAGACATCCTGGCTTCTCAGTTGTTTGATTAAGACCTGCTTGTTAATAATTAAAAAATTGTAATGTCTACGGTCAATAACTATGTTAATTTAATATTTTTTAAAATGTTTAACAAACTTACCCGAAACGGATAGCGCACTTAACAAAAGTATAACGAACGATTTCATGACGATATATTTTGGTAAATGCTTAGGAGGAAGTTACTGTTCGACTGATAAGTGCAACCTTGTGTGATTTGCGTATAAATAGCAAAATCTTTATGCACATGCACCAACTGCAAATGAAAAAGATAACGTGCTTAAGCTTTGATTCACTTTGGAAATATTTCCTTAGTAATAATGATATTTTGAGAAAGAGATTGGTTTTTATTGCCATCATATACTGACTAATTTCGAACATTATACATTCTTAAAAACATTATAAATTCTCTGAACTTTGTTTAGCACTTTTAAAAAGATTATTTAGCAGTAAAATAAATTTTTTTTTTTTAAACTAATGTTCATATACGAAGAAAAATGAAAGAATGATATTTATTACTTATTTCATATAGTATTTTAAAGCTACGATTTAATAATTTAAAAAATGAATGAAAACGATTATTTTAGTTCCACTCGTGGGAATTAATATGTAAAAATTTTACTTTAATATAACTGTAAACTACTGCACTATACACACAGTGTAATTATAAAGATTATATTATTTAAATTATCTTTTTGGATAACTCCACAAACACGTAATAAAAAATTCACGATGATTTATCAAATAAGTAAACAGTTTACGTAGAAATTGATCATAAGGAAAAATACCATACTGAGAAAGTAAATTCGTGGTTTCCATTGCAAAACAGAACAGGTCAACAAAATAAAACAGGTCTTTAACAGAAACCAGTTTAACACGAATTTCAGAGATCATAAAGAGAGCATTGTCAGTTAACACACGCTTATATTGTTGTAAAAGTTTACGTTTGAATTAAAGTAATGTAATTTACTATTTTTTAGTTGTATGCATGCTGACAAGGAAAGGGCGCATTGAATATTTTTAAATTTCTTTAATTTTCTAATGATAACATTTTTACTAAGAAAATTGAAGTTAGGAATATACCTACTTAGAAATTTTAAGATAAACGATTTTACATATTATTTTAATTTTAAAATTAAATAGCAATGTCAAATAAGTAGAATATATTGTTATTTAAATACTGGAAAATTGTAAGCTATTTCCTACAGTACTAGTTAGTTGTTTCTATTTATTATTAATAAATGTATGGATAAGCAATGGAAAAATATGGTTTTAGAAATAACAAACAATGGGTTTTAATAAAGATGAATATTTCGATATTTATTTTACGATAAAATTAAAAAAATTAAAATGCTTGAATTAAACTAACGTAGGAGTTGCACATAGGGCAGTATTTCCATTTTTTAGGATGATTTGGAAAAAGGGCAGACCATTATGTTGCAGTCCGCGTTATATCCATTTGTATCACAAATTGCAGTCAAAATTGCTTAGTGGATCACTCATTACCTTGACGATATTCTTCTGAAAAAAGTGTGTAATTTTATATTTGATCTAAATCGTTTTATTCGAGAATATCTAGATACTCAATACTTATACACTGAAGCAGCTTTTCCTTTTATTTAAGTTAAAATTGGCGAATTTATTTATTAGTTGTTTGAGAAATTACCGTTTACACGAGCTTCTGGTTGAGTTGTACAGGCCATTTTAGTACAAGTAGCATTGTGACCATTGATGCATGAACACTGGTTACAATCGTGAAAGAAAACTTGATCAGGGCATTCATCACCTTGCTTGTATTCATCTGTAAGAAATGTAGATGTTGAGATGTTGGTACATTTACCCTTTGATAATCTTTAATTAATTATGACACTTGGCATTTACTTACGGACTACTGGCACAGCTGGTCCTAAAATAGAAGATTAGAAAAAATTATATTTATATTAATTTGTAATTAGTTAAATGGGCTGTAAAGCCTTCAATATAAAATTATTAACAAAAATGTAAAATTTTATGATGTAGCACTGTTTGATTAATGTAGCAGACGACTCAAAATGTTCGAGTCCTCGTCTACCTTTTTTTCTTAGAAACTAGGTTCTTCCATGTCCTATTGTACAAAATAAGGGAGAAAGTAGCTTTTTCATTCCTGGATTATGCCAAAGGTACTCCCGTAAAAAACTTATGCTGAATCATTATCCCGGTTAGAAAAACCCAACTTCTCTCTCAGTTCGAACAGTATTCTATTAGTTCAAAAATATGATTTTTCTGTGAATAAAATTACCATTAGGAATTGGTCGTCGTGGAAGACACGCCATTTTGGTACAACCAGCGCTATGACCATCTGGAAGGCAGAAGCAACTATTGCAATCATCTTTGAAGAATGGAGCTGGGCATTTGTCACCTTGTTTATATCCAACTGTAAAATTTAATATTAATAATTAGATGACTTTTCTGCGTAAGTTTAAAGAAAACCATACTGTAAGTAAATTATTTATTTGTCTTACCGACTACTGGAACATCTTCATCTGGAAAAAGAAATAAAAAATAATAATAAATGTTAATGCTTCACAATTCTATTGTATAAAAGTTTTCTTGTTATTCATATTTTAACTATTAGCTAACTTACTTGTAATTGGTGATGCTGATGATAGTACTATAACAGCCGCCAAGGTGGCAAAGTGAATAAAAGCGCGCATGTTAATTATAGAATTTTGTTGGTGAGAACGTGTGAACCCGTCAATCGGTCAAAGGCAAACTACTGTCAAGTTTCACGAGCTTTTATACTTTCTAAGCACTGTTTTTGACTTCAGGCTTCTTTACTTAAGGCATTATCATTTTTGGGAGGTGGTAAAGACTCGAATGATCATACACGAACCAGTATACTGGTTCGTGTATGATCATTCGAGTCTTTACCACCTCCCAAAAATGATAATGCCTTAAGTAAAGAAGCCTGAAGTCAAAAACAGTGCTTAGAAAGTATAAAAGCTCGTGAAACTTGACAGTAGTTTGCCTTTGACCGATTGACGGGTTCACACGTTCTCACCAACAAAATTCTATAATTAACATGCGCGCTTTTATTCACTTTGCCACCTTGGCGGCTGTTATAGTACTATCATCAGCATCACCAATTACAAGTAAGTTAGCTAATAGTTAAAATATGAATAACAAGAAAACTTTTATACAATAGAATTGTGAAGCATTAACATTTATTATTATTTTTTATTTCTTTTTCCAGATGAAGATGTTCCAGTAGTCGGTAAGACAAATAAATAATTTACTTACAGTATGGTTTTCTTTAAACTTACGCAGAAAAGTCATCTAATTATTAATATTAAATTTTACAGTTGGATATAAACAAGGTGACAAATGCCCAGCTCCATTCTTCAAAGATGATTGCAATAGTTGCTTCTGCCTTCCAGATGGTCATAGCGCTGGTTGTACCAAAATGGCGTGTCTTCCACGACGACCAATTCCTAATGGTAATTTTATTCACAGAAAAATCATATTTTTGAACTAATAGAATACTGTTCGAACTGAGAGAGAAGTTGGGTTTTTCTAACCGGGATAATGATTCAGCATAAGTTTTTTACGGGAGTACCTTTGGCATAATCCAGGAATGAAAAAGCTACTTTCTCCCTTATTTTGTACAATAGGACATGGAAGAACCTAGTTTCTAAGAAAAAAAGGTAGACGAGGACTCGAACATTTTGAGTCGTCTGCTACATTAATCAAACAGTGCTACATCATAAAATTTTACATTTTTGTTAATAATTTTATATTGAAGGCTTTACAGCCCATTTAACTAATTACAAATTAATATAAATATAATTTTTTCTAATCTTCTATTTTAGGACCAGCTGTGCCAGTAGTCCGTAAGTAAATGCCAAGTGTCATAATTAATTAAAGATTATCAAAGGGTAAATGTACCAACATCTCAACATCTACATTTCTTACAGATGAATACAAGCAAGGTGATGAATGCCCTGATCAAGTTTTCTTTCACGATTGTAACCAGTGTTCATGCATCAATGGTCACAATGCTACTTGTACTAAAATGGCCTGTACAACTCAACCAGAAGCTCGTGTAAACGGTAATTTCTCAAACAACTAATAAATAAATTCGCCAATTTTAACTTAAATAAAAGGAAAAGCTGCTTCAGTGTATAAGTATTGAGTATCTAGATATTCTCGAATAAAACGATTTAGATCAAATATAAAATTACACACTTTTTTCAGAAGAATATCGTCAAGGTAATGAGTGATCCACTAAGCAATTTTGACTGCAATTTGTGATACAAATGGATATAACGCGGACTGCAACATAATGGTCTGCCCTTTTTCCAAATCATCCTAAAAAATGGAAATACTGCCCTATGTGCAACTCCTACGTTAGTTTAATTCAAGCATTTTAATTTTTTTAATTTTATCGTAAAATAAATATCGAAATATTCATCTTTATTAAAACCCATTGTTTGTTATTTCTAAAACCATATTTTTCCATTGCTTATCCATACATTTATTAATAATAAATAGAAACAACTAACTAGTACTGTAGGAAATAGCTTACAATTTTCCAGTATTTAAATAACAATATATTCTACTTATTTGACATTGCTATTTAATTTTAAAATTAAAATAATATGTAAAATCGTTTATCTTAAAATTTCTAAGTAGGTATATTCCTAACTTCAATTTTCTTAGTAAAAATGTTATCATTAGAAAATTAAAGAAATTTAAAAATATTCAATGCGCCCTTTCCTTGTCAGCATGCATACAACTAAAAAATAGTAAATTACATTACTTTAATTCAAACGTAAACTTTTACAACAATATAAGCGTGTGTTAACTGACAATGCTCTCTTTATGATCTCTGAAATTCGTGTTAAACTGGTTTCTGTTAAAGACCTGTTTTATTTTGTTGACCTGTTCTGTTTTGCAATGGAAACCACGAATTTACTTTCTCAGTATGGTATTTTTCCTTATGATCAATTTCTACGTAAACTGTTTACTTATTTGATAAATCATCGTGAATTTTTTATTACGTGTTTGTGGAGTTATCCAAAAAGATAATTTAAATAATATAATCTTTATAATTACACTGTGTGTATAGTGCAGTAGTTTACAGTTATATTAAAGTAAAATTTTTACATATTAATTCCCACGAGTGGAACTAAAATAATCGTTTTCATTCATTTTTTAAATTATTAAATCGTAGCTTTAAAATACTATATGAAATAAGTAATAAATATCATTCTTTCATTTTTCTTCGTATATGAACATTAGTTTAAAAAAAAAAAATTTATTTTACTGCTAAATAATCTTTTTAAAAGTGCTAAACAAAGTTCAGAGAATTTATAATGTTTTTAAGAATGTATAATGTTCGAAATTAGTCAGTATATGATGGCAATAAAAACCAATCTCTTTCTCAAAATATCATTATTACTAAGGAAATATTTCCAAAGTGAATCAAAGCTTAAGCACGTTATCTTTTTCATTTGCAGTTGGTGCATGTGCATAAAGATTTTGCTATTTATACGCAAATCACACAAGGTTGCACTTATCAGTCGAACAGTAACTTCCTCCTAAGCATTTACCAAAATATATCGTCATGAAATCGTTCGTTATACTTTTGTTAAGTGCGCTATCCGTTTCGGGTAAGTTTGTTAAACATTTTAAAAAATATTAAATTAACATAGTTATTGACCGTAGACATTACAATTTTTTAATTATTAACAAGCAGGTCTTAATCAAACAACTGAGAAGCCAGGATGTCTACCTGGAAAAGTTTTTTTTGATAAGTGCAACATTTGTGCTTGCTCTTGGGATGGGAGAACAATTTCTTGTACAAATCGGGAATGTAATGAATGGGTAGAACGTATGTTTGAAATTTCTGTGTTTCTTACTTTTAAGTAGTGATTTATAAATCTCTAATCTAATTTTAATTCAATACATAATCCTTTTAATAGATGGTGAATTTCGGTGCGAGCCGGGAAAAATGTACAAACGTGATTGCAATACTTGCATTTGCAGTCAAAATGGAAAAAATACTACCTGCACTTTAATTGAATGCACCGATCCAGGTTCGTGCTAATTCATGATACAAATTACTGAATAGGTACATCAAGAATAATTTTTTTTTTATTAAAAAATAATTTGTAGTCACCGAACCAAGTCAAGAAACTACAACTCTTAAAAGAATTTGCTCTCCTGGAAGTACTTTTAAAAACAAGTGTAACACTTGCCTGTGTTCCTTAGATGGAACATCAGCTGCTTGTACCCGTAAAGCTTGCCCACCAGAATGGGAAGAAGGTACTTAATTAAAGCTATCTTTAGATAAATAAGATAATGGCTTTTTTAAAAGTAATTTTTTCTTTTGGATTTTAGATGGTGAATTTAGATGTGAACCAGAAGCGACGTATAAACGCGACTGTAACACTTGCACTTGTAGTAAAGATGGTAAAAATGCATTATGCACTTTAATGCAATGCGTTGATCCAGGTCTGTATAAGTAAATGAAAAATAGATGTAATGATTGCCTTTGAAACCTTAAGTTTTATTCTCCAGTTACAGAATCAGTAACTACTAAAAGAACAACTGAAGAAACAACAACTTCCAAGATAGTTTGCACACCTGGAAGTACTTTCAAAGATAAATGCAATACTTGCCGATGTTCTTTAGACGGAACCGCCGCTGCCTGCACTCGGATGGCTTGTCCGCCGGAATGGGAAGAAGGTACTTTCTTAAAACTATTTTTTTCTGTGATTATGGCATTTTATTTTATTAAAAATTGTACGGATAGATGGTGAATTTAGATGTGAACCAGGAACAACATACAAACGTGACTGTAATACTTGCACTTGCAGTAAAGATGGTAAAAGCGCATTATGTACTTTAATAAAATGCGTTGATCCAGGTATGTAAAAAACAAATTAAATTTAAATATCAAAAAGCAAAGTTAAAGTGTTTGGTTATATTCAATTTTGTTTTAACGTAATGACCTCAGTGACGACCGAAGGACCAAATCAGCCAACAACCGTTTCTATAGCCACTGAAGGAACAACTCAAGAAGCAACGACTACAAAAAGAATTTGTACCCCTGGAAGTATTTTCAAAGATAAATGCAATACTTGCTACTGCTCCTTAGATGGAACAGCAGCTGCCTGTACCCGTAAAGCTTGTCCACCAGAATGGGAAGAAGGTATTTTATTAAAGATATTTTTGGATAAATATGATAATGCCTTTTTTAAGCAATTTATTTCTTTGGATTTTAGATGGTGAATTTAGATGTGAACCAGAAGCGACGTATAAACACGACTGTAACACTTGCACTTGTAGTAAAGATGGTAAAAGTGCATTATGCACTTTAATGCAATGCGTTGATCCAGGTCTGTATAAGTAAATGAAAAATAGATATAATGATTGCCTTTGAAACCTTAAACTTTATTCTCCAGTTACAGAATCAGTGACTACTGAAAGAACAACTGAAGAAACAACAACTTCAAAGAGAGTTTGCACACCTGGAAGTACTTTCAAAGATAGATGCAATACTTGTAGATGTTCTTCAGACGGAACCATCGCTGCCTGCACTCTGATTGCTTGTCCACCGGAATGGCAAGAAGGTACTTTCTTAAAACTATTTTTTTCTGTGATTATGGTATTTTATTTTATTAAAAATTGTATGGATAGATGGCGAATTTAGATGTGAACCAGAAGCGACATACAAACGTGACTGTAATACTTGCACTTGCAGTAAAGATGGTAAAAGCGCATTATGTACTTTAATAAAATGCGTTAATCCAGGTATTAATTAAAAGACTATTAAATAATGAATGCCCAAATCCTTGATATGAATTTTTATTGATTTACTTTATTTAATAGTTACTGAACCACCAAATGAAGTAACGACAAAGAAAAGAATCTGTACACCTAATAAGTCGTTTAAAGTCCAATGCAATGATTGTGTTTGTTCTGCAGACGGAACTAGCATGGCTTGCACTGACAAAGCCTGTCCAGAGTGGACAACAGGTAATTGCACTATCTATTTTATTTAATTAAAAATAAATAGTTTGAAAATAAAATTAGTCATTCTATATTTTTAAGGATACGAAACTACAACTGCTAAATTAATTTGTATCCCTGGTTCTATATTTAAAATTAAATGCAATACTTGTGGTTGTTCGTCTGATGGTACCTCTGCAATATGTACCAAACAAGCATGCCCCGAAATTGGTAAATATTAATTCCTAAACTGTACTATGCTTTACGTTAATAATAATAAGGTATAAATATGAAACGTATAATATTGTATTGCTAACAATGAAAAATTTATATTCAGACCCGGAAACAACAACCAAAAAACAAGTTTGCGAGCCAGGTTCTACATTCAAAATTAAATGCAACACCTGTGCTTGTTCATCTGATGGGACTTCTGCTGCGTGCACAAAAATGGCTTGTCCTGAAATCGGAGGTATAAAATATAGCTATAAGATTTAAAAAACAGCAGCTTTAAAATACGCAAATAAAAATAGTAGTAACAATAAAATATAATAATTACCTTGTTTATATTCATCGTTGACATTTTCAGATAATTGTGAACCTGGAAAAGTGTACGCAAATAAATGTAACATTTGCGTGTGTAGAAATGACGGGAAGTCCAAAATTTGTACTGCTATGAAATGTCCTCGTGATAAATCTCCCAAATGCGATATCTCGAATTCCTCGAGATCTGGTGATTCTTCTGAATCTTCAGAATCTAATTCAAACGATTCATCCAAATCAAGTGAGTTTGATTCCCGAGAATCTTCAGAATCTAAATCAAATGACTCATCCAAATCATCGGAGTGTGACTCTTCAGATTCTTCAAATTCAAATGATCGTTCCAACGATTCTTCAGGTTCATCGGAAGAAAATGATAAATCTTGCAAAGGTAAATCAAGATTTTTCTTTGTTTTTAAATTTTTAACATTCAATATCTAAAAATGTTCCAGACAAACGCTTTTGCAAGCCTCGCAAACACTTTAAACAAGATTGTAATCATTGTGTTTGTAGTAAAAATGGAAACAGTGCCACGTGCACCTTAAGAAATTGTGCAAAAAATCATCATTCCGAAAATCCTAAAGGTTCATATTTACACATTTAACATTATAGTTCTGAAAATGTAACATTTTTCACGAAACGCATGATTTATTTATTTACATTGCAGAAGAAATTACTTGCAAGCCGTGGAAAATCTTTAAGCAAAATTGTAACACTTGCATTTGTGGAAGAAATGGGAAGAGTGCTACTTGTACTTTAAGAATGTGTTCTGCATAGTCATAATTCATTTTAGAAATTACTGTAAATTATTATATTTACATTACTATATCTACTACTGTAAAATAATAAATAAAAGAATTGGCATCTGATAAAAGAATATTTTATTACTTTTTTAATTTTTAACAATTATAATAATTATTGCAAAATAATATGTAAATGTTAAAACATCGTAATTTACATATAAGAAATCTTGAATTATATTCGCTAACATCGGCGACTGTATTATTCTTACGAAATAATGTATATTGGCACAGCTGAATAACCATTTTCAATTATTTTTGAACTCGTAAATCACCTATTTTTAAGAAATTATTGAATCAACTGATCAAATATTGCGGAAAGTTATTTTTATAATAGTGAATAATTTATTAATATTTAATAAGGTCGTTAACTCCTCGAAAATACTTGTTATAATAATGTCTCTTCCAAGACAAATTAATTAATATTCACGTAAACTTGTTATATTAACGTATAATCTGAGTATTCTAAACGATAAAAATTAAATGCAAAATTCTAATTAAAATATAAAGAAATTTCAATTCTCTTAATTATGCAACAACTATAGCACTAAACTTTCTTAATTATTTAATTCATTATTTAACTTAGACTTTTAAGTCTATATACATTAATGTACAATATTTGTCCGTATGCACATAGATTTGAATGCAAATATATAAAGAACAGATATTTCGCTGATAAAAAGTATATCTGGATACTACGCGATGCATTTCTATTAAGATGCAAATCTCAGTTGTGGGCATTTCAACGTCGCTCTCTTCGTTTTTGTTCGATTAGCACTTCACGGCACACTAAAACTAAAACTGCCTGCAAACATGAAATACCTTGCAATTGTTCTTCTGGCAATCACTGCCTTGTCTGGTTAGCATAACGGTCACGATTAAACTGTTTCAACTTACACCTAAACCACAAGCACAAAATCAATTGCCTAGTTACTAACATAATTTTACTAGGAGCTAAACAGTAATGCACTCCGCGTTCGTACTTCAAGACCGAGTGCAACACTTGCGTCTGTTCGGACGACGGTGCAGTGTCAATCTGCACACAGCGTACGTGCCCACCTGGCCTTTACAACAAAGATGGCACTCTTAAAGTTCCGTTGGACATCATTCAGCAGATTATTCCAGAAGCCTCTGAAATCGAAATCGTAAAGGCCGGTGAGTTAATTAAATAACTTCATTGGACAATGGATTTGTAAAAACTTTCAATATATTTACAGAATTGGTAGGAGAGGCACACGTTTCGTACGTCCAAGTATGCACACCGAACGCACATTTCAGAGTCTCATGCAACCAGTGCAGATGTTCTGAGCTCGGAAATTACTACTCTTGTACAAGGGTCAGCTGTTAAAATAAAAATTTTATCTACATATTAGTTACAAAAATAAGTTTTAATTCATCTTAAATAAAGTAATTTTCAAGTTTTTATAGGTTTGCATATTCTTATTTTTTATTTATAAAATTCTACCTTCATTTAAAAGTTTTACTGCAATAATTTTCCATTTTCATATGAATTATATGTTTACTATATAACATCTTAATAGCTACATTATATCAAAAGAAACTATGTACATAGCAGGGCAGCTTTATGAAATAATATCCAATTTAATCCGAATATAGCGCAGTTAATTTTTTTACATGAATTACGCCTAACAGCTGCGATGGAAAATCTGGACGGAAATGGTGTATTAAAATTAACGCATGGACCGTTCAGTTCGAGCTAAAAACAATTTTCTAATAAACTTTCTTATTCCACGCAGCGAGAGACCCTCGCTGTCAAATTACTCTCGAGCACACACATATCCCCCGTTGCGCTCTTCTCGTTCATCTTTATATCCCCACCTCTCTCATGTGCCAAACACGAGTCCGCCTCTGTGCAAGTTCAATGTGTCAAGTTTATTCGATCAAGCGACCGTAGAGTACATCAAGAGAAACCTAAAATTTATTGAAGCACGCCAAAGTTTTTATACAGATATGTATAATCGATCGCTATTTGTCAGTTCCATCTTTCTCGTGTTACTTTTCGTTGCCAGTAGCTGTGGTGAGTTTGATTTTAAATATCAGAATTACACATTTTCTTTAAAAAAAATTCTGCATAGCATTACAGGAAAATATTCTTTTTATTTGTTTATTTATGGAAAACGAGATAGTTCACATAGTAAATTCTATAAATAATAAACATCAAAATTACCTGTTCTTACGTTGGTATATGGGTGATTCTCCGAGAAAGTGCAAATTTTTTTATGTAAACTCCGTGGTAGTCAAAGCCTCTCCTTCGTTGGACGATGATGCTAACATGCAATTTGTAATTCGAGTATTATTCTCAAGTAAATTAAGTTTTATTTATAAAAAAAAATTTGAAGTTATCATCATTATCCAATGAAGGAGAGGCTTTGACTACCACGGAGTTTACACAAAAAAAACATGCACTTTCTTGGAGAATCACCCATATAAAAGAGTCTTAAAAACTAACTAAAAACTAAAAAATTCTAAAAAGATAATATCATTTTAGAATAAAATATAAGCATAATTTAACAATCAGCTATTAAATTATTACAATCTTCAGAATAAAACTATCCCAACTTAATAAAATTCATTAATTTATTTATTGCAGTAACTTTATTTCAATTCAAATTAACTAATTTGACAGCTGTACAGCTGCAGCATAGCAATTTTTATCACCAATACTCTTTTTAAATTATTTCTAATGCAATGTTCTTTTTTCTAGTTTTAGAGATAAATATATTTTTTAAGTATCTGTGTTTTAGTTCTCCATAAAAATACATTGTGCTAAATACTATATAATTTAAAATGATGACCGTAACATCAGCATATGATAAAATTGTATTCTCAGGCAATAATAGATCATTGATATATAAAATAAAAAAAGGAAAAGAAAATGAACAAATTTTAAGAAAGTTTAATTCGTATAAATTTATAACTAGGTGTAATTAATTTTTTTATCTATTTAAAGTGAGTAGTGATATCGAGACGAAGTGCGCACCGAAAACGAGGTTCAAATTCTACTGCAATACTTGCTGGTGTTCTGAAGAAGGTACGGTTCGCATTTGCACGAAAAAGTATTGCCCAGACGACATATTCAACATGGACGGCTCACTGAAATTTCTTCCTAATGTCCATCAAAAAATAAAAAGTATTTCCAAAGGAGTTACCGATACAGAAGAATCGTGAATATCCTATAAACCTTGAATAATTAACGGGATGCCAAACCTTACTGTAGGAATCTGCATTATCGGCATAAGCATTTTATTTATTATTAAAAATGAAAATGATTTTTCAAAATTTCCCTTCGTAAGTGTGTAAGGAAACTGTAAAAAAATTTCAGCCAATAATATCTATAAATGGCTTCAGGATATTGTTTGAAAATTTTTCAAATAATTTCGTAAAGTAATTTAAGTACGAAAAATTTTCAAACGATTTCCTGAAGCCATTTGTAAATGTAATTGGCTAAAATTTGTTTACAGTTTCCTTACACAATTGCGGACTTAACAATTGCGTTGGCCGAATTTTGAAAAATGGGTTTGATTTTTAAATAATAAATAAAATGTTCATGCCGGTAATGCAGATTCCTGTGGTAGGGTTTCACATCCCCTTAAGTGTTGCTTTAATGCTGTTTAATCTTGTAAATGTCATCAGCTCACTTTTCACGCTCACTTATTCAATTTTATAACACTTGTAACCAACCTGTAATAAAAAGAAAAAATAAATATTAAAATACACATTATTTTAATTTTAAAAATTATAATTATTATTTTGAAAAATGTCCATAAATAATTAATCTTTTTTTTTAAATCCAATCAAATTTTCGCGCTTCGCATTGGGTGATTGGATAAAGCAGATCTACAACGTAACTCAGTGCCGCTACCGCGTGATGGCGCTGCCCATTCAATCTTTCGCTCGCCAAGCTGCATCAAATATTTCGTAGAATCGCACTGCGTGCTCTCCAGCAGGTCAGCAGCAGGTGAGTGCATACACACTCAAGCAGTCTCGGACCAGCGATAGGGCATACTGCACAGTACCTGCATTGTTCGCGTAATCGCGTTAAACTCCTATTCTCCGTAAACAGCATCTTTTCCCACGTAACGTCGGACTCCAGTGGCCCCCCACCCTCTTGCTCCTCCCGCGCGTCCATCGTTCAACGAAATGCCAGCGGCGTCGATTGCACTGACGCATAAACAGAGGCAAGCAGCGCTCGCCCATTAGACGCTATCGCGAACGTGATCGCCGGTGCAACGTGCAGTGGACAGAACGGCGACACGCGAGATCGCGTTCGCCGAGTGCCGTGGGGGCTAAATCGAATCACGTGAGGCACACGCTCGCCGTGCAAATTGCACTAGGCTGGACGCGTACGAAGCCTGAAAAGGAGGACGCACCGACGTGCCTGACCCATATTGATTGGCTTTATGTGTTTGCGTGAAGGCGCCTGGACAGAAACAACTGGGATTCACCGAAAACAAGATCCAGCTTAACTCGTGAGTATAGCGTGATATTACCTGCAATGATGCATGTATTGGACTTTAAAGCGCGCGGACGATCTAACCTAACCATGTCGTGGACGACGAAATCATTACTAAAACAAACTTTGATTTGGCCTACTTAATTGGAGTAATTTAAATCTTCACCAATATTATCGGCAATTCTGAAAGGAATTGCTATCTGTTTATGATGTACATAACAAGTTGGACGGAAACAGAAGATAATAGATTTCCCGGAGGACGCTGGACCGATTCAAAATACCAACACGCGTGGAGCTGGCTACTTGTTTACAGTCGGACAGCCCGCGATATTTTCAATGTCTCCATTAAGCGCATATCATATTGTAGTTTCGTTAGTACATGACCTTGTGATGTCGAGAAGGTAATTCTTACACCTGTCAAGTGGAACAACCCTTAATGGGAAATATATAGTCTTAGTAAACAGCGTGTAGCTATAAGTTATACGCTCTCGGCTAAAAAATGTATGTTCCATCCATTGACTTCAGAGTTGCTCAAAAGTTTCTTACTTGGACCAAATATTAAACAGAATTAATTTCAAGCATAATAAAGTTAGACACCAAAATCATCACGTATTCTTGGAATTTTCGAACGACATCAGCTGTCCTACAGTGCTCATTTCGCATTATATGTTCCAAAATGTTGGCACCATTTTCATTGCACCCCTTCATCTTCCAATACCCCCTGGCGGAGATCACTGCTTATTAACCCTCTCGCGGGAATCCCGCAGCCAGCTCATTAGCATCCCTGCTAGCAGAGAATGTCAATTTGTTATCTATTTGTTATCCAAATAGTCAGAAGTTGGCAAATAGATGGCAGA
>JAXIUT010013041.1:0-22734 GCA_035586675.1 Eurytoma californica
CACACACACACACACACACACACACACACACACACACACACACACACACACACACGCGCGCGCGCGCACGCACACACATTGCGAATGCTTTCCCAATAAAAACAAGAAGGAAGCAAAAGCAAATAAAAGAGAAATTGTGTTAAACAGCTATTCGACAGTCATAGCGGGCTGAGGAATTAAATCGACAAGAGGTATACTCGGTCGACTTGAAAAAATTCCATTACCGAGGAGTCGCGTGAAGAGGTCGTCGCGAGTTTGTCGGCTGGAGCTTCGCGAAGTTCCGTGGGGATGCATTCGCTCCTTTCAGCGAGCTTCCGCGAGGCCTGCCTCGGGAGTGCCGCGTCGAGGGTTTTCATCCTATGCGTAGGCAGGCTTGAGGGAGCCTCGCGCCTTATATACGTGTCTCGCGACGATTTCAAATAATTCACGCAGCAGTTTCGAAAACGTTTCATGTCTTGTGTATATTTTGTTGAGAAGTTGAAAAATTTTCAAGATTATCGAGGGCTGACCATATGTAGACTCTACTACTTACACGGTTAATGTCACGATTTTTAAGGCTTAATTAGAATTAGAATTTGATTTATTTATTGAAGAAATTTGTTCGCATCAGATACTGTAAGAAACATTTAACAAAAATACAAAACAAAACTTATATTTCTGTAAAAACTAAAAACAAGAACTAAAAATAAGACTAGGGACGATTAAAATAGATATAGCATATACTCGAAATTTTTTGCTTTCAACTAAATTTACATTTAAAAAAAATAAATAAACAAGTAATAATAGGTATTCAATATTGTAAATATTTGATTCTTCTTTTAAAATATATTTATCTTAATTGTTCTTTGAATGAAATTGTTGAAACTGCGATATCTAACAATCTGCGCCGTAAATCAATTTTCAATCGTAAAAATAGTTATAAATTTTTGGATATACAGTTCCGCTGCATCTCTCGACGTAACGACGAAATAAAACTCCCGGCGTTGCAGGCGAAAGCCAATTGAAATAAACGCCAGCGCCGAGCCATCATTCACCTTAGCTCGCGCTCGTCACGCCCGTCCGATCGTGCATCCCGCGCCGTGAAAAAAAGCCTCGGTCTCCGAAAAAAGGGCCATAAAGCAGGGCTCGACAAAGTCGCTCGCTACGAAAGGGAACGGCGGAGGATGCGCGATGCGGAAGCGCCACCGCAGCGTCGGCTACTCCCTCGCACTGCGCAACCCTCCCCTCCCCCTCCTCGCGAGCGCACCTACGCGCTCATCCCCCTTGCCCCCCCCCCCTTCCCCGCCTCACCCGCCTTTTTCCTTTCAGCCCGCTAAATTGTTTCGGGCTACTTTATTGCTCGCCCATTTCGCATTTTATGGTTTTGTTTTATATCGACTCTATTTTCCGCCTTCGACGATTTAATTTTCTTACTTTTAGGAGACTATAGGAGCGGAGGGGGAGCGGATGAGGCTCTTTCTTGGGGGTGTACCAGGTGGGCAGATGAGGTTTGTGGATAAAAAGAGAAGAAGCAGCTGGGATGTCGGCTTATGAAGGGAAGGACATGCTGCACCTCGTCCTTGCGTCGCTTGCGCCTACGCAATTCCACGTACTTTCGTACTTCTTGAAAACTTAGGTGAAACTCCTTTTTTTATAGCACAGTTTTATGGCAAACCTTCGGAAGTAAAATGAGAGATCATAATTCTTCCGTTGAAATTTAAATCTTATTAGTTCCCGTATGCATACGCGAGTTTTTGAAATAAAACCAAATTAAATAGGACACAATGCAATTAGTAATAAATATTCCGTAAACGTGCGTGCGCAAAAAGGAGAAAAAACGTTCCTTCGACGAAACATTCGAAAGCATGCCAAACTCGTTTAGCAGTATATACCCCGATCTCCTTACCCCGGCTCGTCGTCGAACGGCCGTAATTGGATTTCCGTTCCTGTTTTTGCAATTATCCTCGCGGCGACTCTATTTCCCCGCCGACGTCGACGATCACACACGCTTGCATTGTGCGTGGCGCCGTTTCTGTCTTTCGGTCGGCCGGATGCTCAGCCCCTTTTGCGTCCGGAGTTGCGCACTCGCTCGCTTTAATTTATTTTAGAAATGTAAAAAGATAGAATCTGTCTAACTTACGTCGGAGTGAGTGTATCGTGGTAGCTGTCGAACGTACGTGGACCGGAATATAAAGACGAGAAAACAGATTTACTCATTGGTAGTGAACACAAAGCGACAATATTATACCTAGCGACAGTATTTGCCTTATAAATGATTGAAAATTTAGCACCAAAAAATTTCATTTGCATTGAACTTCATATTCAAAGTCGAAACAAAACAGGCTCCAGTAGCTACAGAGAGATAAAAATGACCGCATTCATCGGCATCGGTCTTCTATGCAAGTCTGGGTGTATTATCAAACAGAATGAGGGGGGCAAAAACGGAGACCGCACTTAGCCGGTTCCCTATACATGCCTTTGCGCGCTCAATGGACTTGGATGCGAGGCGTGTCGAGGACCTTCTCACGAGCACTTCAGTCTGATGTTGCGTAAATTAATTTCCTTGCTGCCTTGCGGAGGTCCCGTAGTGTACTCCCGTAGTGTATTATCAGGCTGTTTCTGCGTTTTATTATTGACCGCGAACTCGCGGAAACCGCATGCGATGACCAGTGCAGCGGTGCATATGGGAGTAGCAAGTAGAGGGGTAGCGTTCAATATCGAAGAATTCGAAGTGGAATAAGTACTCGCTTATACCCGTAAGCGGATGTTTACAGTAAGTTTGTATGTCTGTGGTTTGACTTGATAATCGTAATCGCACCCTATGTCGACTGTTGAAAAATATATTAAGATACTCTTTGCAATTGAAGAAAAGTGAGGTCAAATCAAAAATATTATTTCACTCAATGTTTACTTCAGCAAGAAATTGATGCAGAAATTTAAGTTTTACCATCTCAATAAGTTTACTGCAATAAGGAACTCTCAAATATTTATCTATCTAAAAAAATCAGTTTTCACAACGTCACGCAAGCATTACATTAATAAACAGCGCAAACATACTTAGCGACAGTGCAGTATTAAAATTAAAGTTAAAAAGTCACTCATTCTAGTTACAACCAATTCATCCCACAAAAACCCAGGGAAAAAAATACAACGTGTAAAAAGAGCGCAGAGTGCGTAGGGCGGTGACCTACTTGGCGGTGTCGGCGCAGGGGGCGCGAGATTGGTCTGCGCTCGCGCAATTGGCGCGGCGCGATAAAATTTGTAGAGGCGCCGGCCTGGCCGACGGGACCCTTAAACTTGCAGCCGGCCGCGTTCATTATTGATTTCGAGGGATCATCGCCGTTAGTCCGGCGCGCGGACGCAATTTTCTCGCGGGCTCCGGGCCGCTAAAAAACTTATGCGCGTGCTGCAGGGAAATTGCGCGATCATCCGTTACTACTGTCACGATTGCGCGGAATTATTTCGTTGAGGTCTTCCGGGCTTTACACTGGAAGTACATCTAGCAGGTTTGCTCTGGAATTTACTTAATAACTGTAGGAGATAATAATTACGTATAGAGGAGTATTTGGTTGCATTTGTGATTTTTGAGGCGGTTCGTAGGAATGCTTATGTGTTTACTTTTCGTTGCATTTTTTTAGTACATCGCACTGCTTGTTTCTTTTGTTTCCGATGAATACAGAATTTTTGTTTATTTGGAATTTGAAAGAAATTTGTTTATAATTTTATAAAATTCTCTACGGAGCATTGTATTTGAAAGTGTACCTTCATAATAATATTGTATGCTATAATTTACTGAAATACTGGTCTAGATTGTTGGAATATTCATATGCAAATAATATAATATTATGTCACTTTTATCAGTTGCCCCAAATGAATTATTCTGATTTAATAATGTGCATATTTTAAAGGTACAAATGCATTATCTGCTGAGTAATACATTCGCTCTATTAAAATTCATATATTAATACTAAATAATATCATTTTAGGTGCAGTTTCACGCGAGCAATTGTCTGGGCGAATTTTCAATAATGGAGGATAAAATGATTGATGACGAAGTAAAAGTGCAGTTTTATCGACCATTCTATACATTGACTCCTCGCACAGGCGACTAAATAAACTTTTAATTTAATTTAAACGGTTGAACAACTACTACGGTTGAACACTGCCTTGCGTATAAAGTTAAACTATCATAAATTACGGCAACATTTTACGATTATGAAAAAGTCAACTAAACAAAGCATTAGAAGCTAACTTTTGGTTTAGCATTTCCCAACTGTTGGTTAACATAGTTAATTAACTTCAATAACAATGATGAAAATTTTGTTTAGTTTCTGGTTTGAAAATCAATTTCTACTAAATGAATTTATAATTTCCAAATCGTAAAAATAGCATTTAATAAATTCCCTCTAAATATAGAGCTTAATAATAGACTTCAACAAGTTGTTGGTATTATCGTTGAGAAATTTTATTGGTCGCCCGAACAAAAGGAATTAGAAATAAAAACGTGATGAAACAGACGGTAATTTCCGAATCGGGCGCTTCGTACTTAAAAAAGTCGATATCACGATCTGTTACAGAAATAATCAGAGTAAAAACTTTGGGCCATAACAGTAAAAGAAGGAAAACAGCTTACCAGTGGCGCTACATCATCGATTCCATTGCGACACAGACTGCAGCCGGATTTCCGAACTTTAATGTTTACCGTCTTGCACTAATCTAGAGAATACCTACTAAAAATGCCATAGCGTATTAAGTCAGCAAATATTTAACACGTCGCGAATATTCCTTGCGTTGTATCGGCTAATAGAATAATCTATTACACCGATAAAAAAATGTTTCGCTTAATCTCTTGCAGTTTTATGAAAAAGCAGCAACAAACATTGAAAATAAAGTATCATATTTCCGTACAAAAATTATACTGAAACAAGAAATCGTCTTTAACGAAAGAAGAGGACACTGAGTAATCATTACAGTGGACCAATTCTCTTCCGCTTGAAAAAGTAACGATCCACATGCAAACCTCAGTAGCCGAAGGTAATTGCTTAAGTATTTACAAGTGACCGCACGATCATTGCCAGGCCAGCATTCAAAATGCAAAGCGCAATAAGCGGAAGTGCACGTAAGACGTCCGGCCACGCAATCCCTAAATAATAGATCCGATCGAAGAGGCCGCTAGCTTCCGGGTGTCCATAAAACGCACGCGGTACATGCCGCAGAGCCTCCGCGGTATAAACCCCCAGTTCACCGCGTAAAGTCGCGTCGACCGAAAATTCTGGAGCACAGCGAACGAGCGCTACCTTCTCTTTTGCGCGGGAATGAAAAATCACAGTTTTGGGGTGACTGTAACGCCTTTGATTTGTTAAGAGTGGCGAAATCCCGCGAAATGGATTGACGTGCGTAGGGTGCAGTTGTTTTTTTGAAATGCCCCGCTACGAGGGCAGGTTATTATTTTAGGTTTGGTATTTTCGTTTACCCACGCACGCATCGATGGCACTATGTCGCGTCCCTTCGAGATTGGCTTCTCCTCCGGCCCCCGGGAGCGGATATTGTTTTCCTGCGGAAGAGCCGCGCGCCCGCCCTGTTTTCCTATCCGCGTTTACAGCTCATATCCCGTCTTATTTTTATTTCGCTATATCACGACCCCCGGAGTCCTCCCTTTATCCGACGCATCGAGCGCCTCATTACCCCACCTCCCGGACTTTTCATCGCGACGCCGAACTCCGCTCCCGATTCGAATCGGCGTTTGCTCGCGTAACGAGGAACAAAGCGAGCCGATATCGATCCCCCCTCCCCGCCGGTTCTCCAGGTAAAAGCGGAGTAAACAATATTCCGAGGAGAGAGAGAGAGAAAGAGAGAGAGAGAGAGGAATAAAAAAGCGCGTGTGCACGGGTAATGGCTACATTCCGATTTCGCTCGGTCACCCCCCTAGGAGATTTCGCGGGGCGAGAGAAGAAAAAAAAAATCAGTCACCGGGCAATCGGCGCGAAATTGGCCCGTAACTCCCGGGGCACGCGCGCGGCCCGGTAATTTCTCGCCCCGTATTTTCCCGTCGGATCTCGGCCTTCCCCTTTGCGCGCGGCCGATGGCGAATTCATGGCCCGGGGAAAACTCGGCGGCGACGGCTCCTCGGTAATCTCGGCGACCAATTACGCGGAGGCCTCCCCCCGGGGGCGCGATCGGTTCCGGGCTTCACCGGGCCACACCTGCAGCGCGCCCGACATACGTGACCGGGCTGACGCGATGTTTACGCGCACGTAGCCGTACGCACGCCGCTTTTGTCGAACGTGACTGCTTGCCCCCTCCATGCCATCCACAACGAGAGTAAGTATCCGATGCGTACGTGCGTAGGTTGGGTATCTTGTTTTACTGTCCCATAGCTTATATGCAGCGGGCACTTTGCAAATGTAATAAACTGCTCTGCTTTAAAAAGGTATGTTTAACTGCAGTTTGTGGTTTTGTGGAAAATTATGGTAAGGTCATGTTGGCGAAAAAATCCATTGTGTGATTTTGATTTTTTTCTTGAATTTTCAAATGCACGCAGTGAACGTCAATTTTTTAAATAAATTCAATAGCTTTTAAAACTGTTGAAACTTCATTTTAATTAACTGCATTTAGAAAGCTTCGTTTATCGAATAAAAATGTTACACAGTAATCGATTTATCAATTTAAAACCAGTTCAAGTTTAATTCTAGCATATTTGTTTAAAAATTTCAAAAAAAGTTTTTTCATGAATAACAAATTTTCATAAATGATGGAAGTGCGAAAATTACACTTCTGCATAATATGCACTATCGCAATTTATGTTTATGTATGTCACAGGTGAAATACGACTACTCATACTTGTAAGATACGCAGAGCAGTGGTGCAAAATATACGGGCGCAACGGTGAAATTCGATGGAAGGTAGTGCGTTCAGTTCCTAGAGCTAACGTCGGTCCGGAATTAATACCGTAGAGCATTACGAAAATTTATTTCTCCTCTCGGCTTTTCTCGCTTTTATATTATCCTACTTCGTTAGTGCTCTCTTTTATATTATCCTACTTCGTCCCGCTCTCCATCTTCTCTATCTTTATCTTTTTTTTGGCTTTTTACCAATGCGGATTATCCGTCAAAGTAAGCAGTCGTTCATTTTTTTCTCCTCGGCGCGAATCAAAGCGAAATCGGCTGGTGAATCAAGCTACCGCGAAGATGCGCTGAAAAGATTGAAAACGTAGCCTAAGATTACGGTCCATTTTCAACCGACCCCGAGTTTATTACAAAAACTGAAAGTACTGAAAAAGCGTAATGTCGGATGCTGGACTGTTTAAAGTTTGCGGCGGTTCCGTCCAGGAAATAAGCGCGACTGTAATAACACCGATATATAAAAAAAGCCCCGGAGTTTATCAGATATTATTCCGGCGGAGCAGCTGGAGTGGCCGTACATCATCGGGCGCACGCTAAGCTCGGATAAATGTTACCTCTAATAAAGCAAATAAAACGTAAAAAAGAAGCAACGACGCACCCATATTTTACGGTTAAGTCTCCGGTCTGGAGCGCCGGCTCGCTGCGCACGGAGCCATACGTCAGCCGCGGAATGGCCTCATCAGGCAGTGTCTTTTCGTGGGTTTACAAATGATTGCACGCGTCCAGGGAGTTTGCCTCAGCCTCGACCGCCGCCGACACCCTTTACACACGCCCGCGAGTATAATACACTCGGGCATCCCAGTAACCGCGACTGTGCGAAATAACGACAGGAAATCGTAACGACGCAATTCCGACAGGCAATGTTGGACGGATGAATCATTTTTCACGAGACGTGATTCTCCTGCCTTTCTTTTCAAATATGTTTTTACACGTTATTTTCGCTTTTAAGATCTTTGAATATCTTATTTTTTTTTTAAAGATTTTATTGAAATTACTTTCCGACTTACATTTAATTCGTTTTATTTCATACATTTTTATTAATCAAATGATAAGATGATAAACAGCAGACCTGCAAAAAAAATCAATAAATTTTTATTTCATCTAAATACATTTATCGAAACTTTCTCAAGTCGCCTTGGCGATCGAGCTAACAGTCACTTTTTATCATCGGCACGCGGAGTCTGCAAGAATTATATCCAGCGAGGCCGTTCGCCGAGAAATCTCTTCCCGAGAGAAAAAAGGGGGGAAGCTCGATATCAATTTCTCGTGTTTTCTCTCGCTCGGCAGTTTTGCGCGGGGAGCTGGCGGTGCGCGCCGGCACGCAGGCCTCGTTACGCTTTCATTGGTTGTCGCCGCCGCTCCTCGGTTGCAACACCAGACTTTCATTACGAGCCCATGAAAAATGTATCCCGCGTCCGCGCTCGTACTCCCGCCGCCGCGGAGCGACTTCAAACGTCCGAGGGACCTCCGGCCTCCGCCGCGCTTTGATCTTTCCCTCGCTACGCGCGCCCCTTCCTCTTATCACCTCGCCCTTTCTCTCTCCTCCCGCGGAAAAGTAACTTCGTCCGCTTTGTGGCCGGAAACACTCGCGCGAGGGTACCTCCTTCTCGTCGAAGTGTCCCATTCTTTCGGGATCCGCTCTGTCGAGTGTTTGCCTTCCTCGCGCTTGTTTTTTTTAGTGGCCTTGCACGAGTTGTTCCTGGCGAGAAGCTCGTTTCACAAGAGGGATGTATTAATTTATTGCTCTTATAATTTTTGTATTTTAAAATTTCGCAGATTCCAATGCAATTTTATCGATTGAATAGTCGATAACTTGAACGGCGCTCACTCCTCTGTTAATATCGAGCGAAAAATTCGAGGAAATGATAAGACCTCCTTATCGATAACTGCATCAAAAATTAATTTCGTCATCTAATCATAATCAGTTGGTAATTCAATTCAGCATCGTCGATTGCCGGAACAGCTAAATTCCAGGTTCGTCGACGGGCAAAAGCCTTTGCGGAGTCCGCCCGGTTTTTACGGAACTCGATTAAAAAATTTTCCGGTATAGGTGGAAGGTTCGTCGGCGATTATCGATCAGCCCCGTGGGAAAAGTGGTGTACGAAGTAGGCAGAAAAATTGCGGAACTTACTCAGATTCAATCGAGCGGAATGTCACGCGTCGCGGAGGCGCGCTTTAATCCACCGGACGAATGAAGTTTTAATCGATTCAATTTTCAATTAAAGAGTCCGTCGGAGAAGAGGATAAGGAGACCCGGGGAAGCCTTCCGCCTTAATCGCTGGATTCATCGCCCGTGTCGTTGCTTTACCGTCAATTGCGCTGCGTCACGGCGAAAGCTTTGAGATCGCGGAAAACAATTTCGTTCTACAGACGTTACGGAAGCTTGTTTTTAATTTCGGAAAATTAAAACCTACTAGTTTTAGAAAAAGCTCGTACGAATTCTTTCATAGGAGATTCATTAAAAGTAATTTTGCGTTTAATTATACAAAAGTTATTGATTACGATAATTAGCAATTCAAAATAATGGAGCTAAAAAGAAAAGCAATTAAACAACGAATGCGCGTGTTCCGCTCGAGCGATCTCCAAGAGCGAGCGCATCAATGACTTCGTAAAATCGAACAATGCGACATGAACGGCAACGTCAAAAGAGCCTCCGAATAGTCCGCAATGCAAAAAAAAGCACACCAGCCCTCGCATCAGCGATCGAAAAAGCCGCAAAAGAACGCGAGCAAGCGTCAAACAGTGAAAGGCACGAGTCGGCGCACCTGCGAGCGTATTACCCTCCTTCTTCGAAAGAAAGGAAGAAAAAAAAGACGGAAAGAGGAAAAAAAATGTCAGAGCGGGTAAAGAACGCACACCCGCTGGCCCCTTACCACCTTGAAGAATTAAGGTCGTCGCCGGCGAGCGTAGGCGGCTGTGCGGGGAGGGGGGGCTGTCCGCGCGACGCACAAAAGCTCGCGCGCGCCGCGCTCAAAAGGCGCGAACGAGCTTGCAGGCGTATACACGCGCCGGCGATCGGGTCGGGCTCTTTTTCCCCGGATACCCCGTGCAACGTACGCGCCGCCGAAGTAATTGGAGTTAATCCAATTACGGTCGCTCCGGGCTCTAATTAATTTCCGAGCGAAGGCGGCCTGCGAATTATTTCCGTCCCATTATCGAGCGCCTCGCGCCCATAAACAAAGCGACGAATTTCGCGCGGTGCGCGCACGTCGCGAGACGCGCGCTCGATTGATTTTCCAAGTTTCGTTCGGCGCGCCGGCGGCCCACTCGGATGCGCTATTTTTAGCCGCGGCGCCCCGGCGGCTTGCTTTTGTCGATTTCGAGTTTTCAAGGACCCGTTAACGAAGCGGGAGAGGACGGGCCTCGGATTGAAGGGTCCGGGGGGAGGCCGCCCGCCTGCGCGAAAGTGTCGACCGTTTTTCGAGTTTAGCAGCCATTCGGCGATCGTTTAGCGGGTCTTCGTTTAACGGCTTTTCAAAAGACCTCCCACGGCTAAATTGACGCGCTTCAATACCCACTCTCGGCAGCTTTCGAGTAATTTCGAATGTTTTAAGTAATTTCAAGTTTTGCTTTTCTACTGTGTGCGAACGCATATTCAAAAATATTATCTTTTTCGAGCTAATTTAAAACTATAAATGCAAAAATACAATTAAACGATCAAACGGTATATAGAATGTGAAGCGACGTTAAAATATTTAACTAAAATTAATTATCTGTTCTTTTTCAGATAGCAGACAGCATACTCATATAATATTTTTAAAGCTAATATCAATATAATATTTCGCTTAATGAAACCCAATTTATAAATTCAGTATTTATTAGAATATTAATCAAATGATTGACCTTATGTACAAATTAAATTCACTATCTCAGTTCTGAGTTGTTCTCCGTTACTCTTGGAATGATAGTGAAGGTGTATAAATAGCGTAATTACTTTGACGATGTTTAGTGAACAAAAAATTAAAAATAATCATATTGAAGTGACAAACTCACCGAAACGTAGTGTTGAATGAAATTAAATGGATTTATCAAACAAATGCGATTGAGTACATATTTAGAGAAAATCAGTAGTAATCCACGTTTCGATCAGGCATAAAAGTATCGTCTGGATAAAATCCTACCGTTCTAGGGTGGTGCATTTAAAAAAATTTGTGCGTCACCGTTGAAACATTTAAAGTGACTCTGGTCTCGCAATCAGACGAAATCGAGTTAACGCACAACAATGTAATACAGGTCGAGGCGACCACGACGATTTCGCGGGCCCCGCAAGACACTTCAATATTTAAACGATGCAATTCGCTCTGATTGCGATCTCTCCGGCCGGCGCATCGATTGGCCCTAACGAGGATTAATTGAGTCACGTCGGATGTTCCACTTTCTCGCGAAAGATATTTATCTTCGGTAGTGCGCTAGCCGCCGCCGCCGACGCTCCACGGTCCACTAAGTAATTCTGCCTCCATCGCGATAGGCATCCTTCTTTCTCGCTCGGCCCGCCGACCCTCTCTCCTTCTCTCTTCGATTGCGAATCGATTTATCGGACCTAATCGAGATTGATTGTCGCCGCTGCTTATTAATTCGCGCCAGTTTCTCTACCGAACTCATCCGCTGCATTGACTATTAATTGCATTCGCCGTCGGACTCTTCCGCCGGGGCTGTGCCGAATTAAAACCAACCCTTTTTTTTATTCATACGCTTTTAATTAACCAATTCCATGAAGCTCCTCATACCCTCCCAACCATGCGCAGTTTCATAAACGCGCGTTAATTTAATTAACTTTTCAGCGCTGGAACAGCGTCGCTCTCGTTCCGTGCACGAAATAAAAAGGCGGAGAGCGGAGCGTCGCTCAGCCTCTTATCCCAAACCCGGGGGCTGACGCAATCGCGGAACGAGAGAAAGGGGGAAGAGGGGAGAAAAAATAAAAGTAGTGAGAGGCGACGGGCGATCGTGTCGGTCAGCGGGGCGAAACAACAGAGACCGTATCGATCAGCCCGGTGGGTCGGCCGCCGTGCGTGGGTGACACGCACCGCCGTATTCCGCGACATCTCAAGGGCTTTGCGTTACAACACGGCCTGCCGCTCGGATGACCCCTTCCGCTCTCGCGATATCCCGCGCCGTCCTGCCGGATCTGTACAGCCCGGATTCGCCTCGCGAGATGAGGATGTGGATTTTTTTTTCTAATTTCGTCACTGGACGAATGGGATGGAGGATTATTTTTAGGTTTTCTATCGGGAAGAGTTAGTTGGAAAATAGAGATATGGGTTTTGAAGCTTCATTTTATGTTGGTTATTATAGTCGAAGAGGTTTATTGTGCTTTTTTTTACTGGCGGATATGAAATAGGTTGTGTCACATAATTTTGAAAGAGGAATTTTTTTTTATTTCTTTCATTTGATCAATATCTTTTATTGATTTATCATTAAAGTGAAATGGTTTTCTTTGTATTCTTATAGCTTTCATTGATTTTCCATGAGAAACTACGCCGGATATATTTTAATCTTTAATCTCAGAAAATATTGGCAAGGTTGAACAGAAAAATATTTTATTTTAAATTGATTAAAAAGTTATAATCAAACTTGTAATTAGTTTATTATTCATAAAATTGTAATTTTTTTTTTAAATTGTATTTAAAAATCTTAAATTTGTTTCAAACAATGAAATACGGAAAAGGAACATTTTATAATTAAAATCAGAAACATTGCTAATAAAAATATAAAACAATCTTATTATAATAGAAAAAGAAATCTGCACTCTTCTCGCAAACATCCGCAAGTTGAACTTTCATTTTTTATCGATTGACACGGGCCAGGCGCAGTTCCCTCGCGTCTTCCAACAAATTCAATTTCCTCCCCGTCGAGAATTAATTTTCAATCCAGAAAGAAATTCTCATTATAATCCCGTCGATAAAAGAGAGAAGTGCTCGAGAGGAAGCGGGAGAGAGAAAGAGAATCAACGCGCTAGGCCGGGGATTAAAATTATCTCGCGCGTGTAGAAATTTTCAACAGCGCACAAACGTGGGAGGCTCTTGAAGCGCGAAAAAAAATGTCCCGGACAATACGCGCGCACCTGTCACAAAGCTCTCGCGCAGACGCCTCCTAAAGAGAATTCCTCGGCGCACTTACTTTGTCGCCAGACAGTTCCGCGACCCTCCAGTCAAAGTGTCCCTTCTCTCCCTTCCCCGCCTCCACTATTTTTCAGTTTTTTTTTCGAAAGTTCCTTGCAGGACCGAGAATGCGACTCTCGCTGCGCGCTTCTTCTGTTTTTACTCGGAGCGTTTCTCGCTGTCGCTGCGCGCGTTCATTGTCCTAATGTAAAACTGCGCCTTTGAAAAGTTTGCGGATTTGCTGCGAGGCTTTCGCGCACGATTTTTTTATCGTTGACCAAGGGAGGATAAAATTAGTTTACTCGCGGGACGTTTGTATCCTTGCTTAATGCTCGCTGCATGCTCATTGACGTTAATGTCTGAGGGGGTAGCATTTTTAGACAGAGGACGGACTGGATTATCGTAAAAGGCATTATGCAGAGCATTCGCTTTAGAGCCCAGAATCGAGCGGCCGAAAATAAAACTCGTTGAATTAAGTAGCTTTATTAAATTAATGTCATAGGAAATCGATCGACTCTATTTTTACGTTTTTCTCAGTTTAGCTTTAAATATTCATTTCAAATATCGTCGGAGATTAAATCGCTCACCTACAATTTACTCCTATTTATTCCCGCCTATTTCGGGCGACGATAAAATATAAAATTCCCACAGCTTTCGAGATATATAATTTTTATATCACAGCTTGCTACAAAGTGTCGTTAATAAAATAAAAAAGCAAAAGGGGGAGCGTCTGAAATTCCGCGAAGTTTTTTTTTATATCTCCAAGGAAGTCTGAAACTTCGATGAAGAAGGGCGCGTGAAAAAATTTTCCACCGCATTCACGTCACTTCGCATAAGCGGGCCATCAGTGAAATAGTTCGATTTACGTCAGCCGCGCCGCAGTTTCCTTTTCCCCGCTAATTAAATAGCGCAACGGGAGTTTTCGCGGGAGCGTAAAACGCGCAAAGTCGCAAATCGCGGGGCTGTCGTCGCATAGTTTTAATGACGAATCGACGGCGCACGTGCGACCCCCTCCCTCTCCCGCCGAAGGGTCGACTTCCCCGCGGGGTCACGTGTCGCTTCAAACTTTCGCGCGAACGGGGAAACTTTTTTCTTTCTCCACGTAAAATTACGTACTCGAATGAAAAATTCCGCCCAGACACGGTTCCCCTTTCATTACGAAAGCGCCTTCGTCGAAGGGCGCAATTTCGGGAAAAGCGACGGAACTCGTGGTTGAAATATATCAGCGCGGAGGGGGCTGCCTTCGAGGGTAGATTATCTCCGTTTAACGAGGTCTCGGGGCCCAGCGGAAGACTGCGCCGCGGAAGCGCTTAACGAGGGCCGACGGAATTAGTGAGCCTCCGCCGGACAAAGACCTTCTAATGCGAATCCCATGTACGGGCCGGCTAATAAGCTCACGGGTCGGTCCTAATTGGCAGCCGCGATCGCTTCACGGCTTTAGCGATAACCGCTTGAGGTGAGCCGAGCGCCACTTTTCAACTTTGATCACTTTAGCGACTTTCGCCATGGTTTCGAGACGCGTTTGCGCGAATTTTTGCGTTGGACTTCTGGGCTGCTGCTACTTGTTTTTCAGTTGAAGTTAGGGTTGAAATTCTGCTTTCTGTTTACCGGGCGCTCCTCTGCATACTGGTTGCTTTATTTATTTGATTATTTTACTGCGAACTCTGGGTTCCTAAATTGCTGTATGGAACTGGCTTTTTTGATATTTGATTATAAATTTACATGCCCGTGGCATTTCCATTTAATGAAAAAATAAATTAATATTTGTTTCACGACTATTTTGTTCACTGAAATAATGGTATAAAAAAGCAAACAAACTAAATGTTTATGATGACACTGAATTTCAATTTATTTTGGAAAACAAATTAAAGACTTAATTTAATTATGAAGTAATCCATAACCGCGCTATTTTTATTGAATTTACGTTAACATTATTCTAAAATTTTTCTAAAAAAATACATAGTATTCTTTGAAATTCTATATTCAGTTTAGTTCTGAATTTAATAAATTGGTACATATTATTCACATTCTTTATTAAAATTTTTATGTACGAAATGAAACATTCCAAATTTGAATGGTTAAAAGTGTCAGTGCTCCTCGTGTAATTTCTGAACGCCTTTTATTACACCGCATATTTTAAAATCCTCAAATAATTTCCACTTTTTATTTATTGCTTTTTCCTTTTTAATCCCCTTCATAAATTTCCGCTCTGCACAATACCTTTTGCGCACGCATCTCCCGGAAGAGCCGAACCATTCGTTCCGAGCGATTTCGTAGAAACGAAAAAAAAAATGCCCATCGCCCCATATTTATTTTACGAGGCTCCGCAGCGGCGCCCCAGCCCCCCCGAGCGCATCTCGCGCTTCCGCCCGACCGATGTGGGGGTGCGCGAGGAGGAAGGTTCGAGGTGCTCGGGCGCGGCACGCGTCGGCCGAACGTCGACGCACTCGGAGCGTCCGCGTATACGCGCGGCGCCGCTCTGACGTCAGCGCGCACTCCCGCTCTTTCTCGCTCTCTCTTGCTCCCGATCGCTCCTCTCCCCGAGCGAAAATGGGCCACGGCCTCCTAACCCACCCCTGCCTCCCTCGTACGCACGCCCGCTTTTTTTCCGTCCGCCGCTCTCCCCCCCTCGGCCCGTGGCCCGAGCGCGCTGCGCGTTTTTCGACGCACCGGGCGCTGCGCTGCCCCTGGATGCAAATCGACTTTTCGCGGGATGCTGCAACGGCAAGCTTTGGGAGCTAGAAGTACACTGTACCATGGGGATTGCACACTGATAGCAAACTCCAGGAGAGTTTCCTTAAATTAACATATATTAGATTTCTCCTACAAACGTAGGAAAACCTTCTAAACAAAAAAGAAGCTCCTAAACAAAAAGAAGAAATTCCTAAACGAAAAATTTTCTAGAGTTTCTTCTTTTTCGTTTAGGAGGTTTTCCTATTTTTGTAGGAGAAACACCTGATATGTGATAAAGGAGAATTTCCTATTCAAGTTTTAAGAGAATTTCCTACAAGTTTTAGGAGAATTTACTCAACTTTAAGGAAATTCTCCTGGACTTTTTTATCAGTGCAGGTCGATACGCTGAGCTGAAAGATTTTTATGAAATTATCATCGAGCTGATGAAATGCGGATAAAAAAATTCTGTCGAAAAAAAATTTAGCGCATCTGTCTTTGTACCCGATAGCAGTTCAGTGGGTCAAATAAGTAAGTCGCCAGAAGTCGCCTAATTTTTGTTTTAGATAATTTCCGCTTTGCGATACCAAATTTTCATTGGTGATCAGAGTTAAAATACATAAAGGGCAACAAAGTAAATGCTTTCTGTTCTAAATATATACCTTAAACCGTCAATAAAAGGATCGCGTCACATTGATTATTCTAGTATCCATCAGAATAAACATTTAAGGATCGAATCTACTGTCAGGGATTGGCCCGTAGCGTAACCGCCGTGAGAAACTACACGAGAAATCTCGTTTCGGTTCTCGGCGCGCTGAGTCCGTAGCCAAATAAATTTCAATTTTTATTGACGGGAAATCGAAGGCGCCTAGGAGAATCATTATTCTGACGAAAATCAATGAGTAAGCTTCGCCTGCGACGTTCTCAGAGCACACGGCGGCCTCGGGAGATTTCGATCGGAGTCAGAGTAAGTGCGCGGGTATCGTTTTCTTTGCCTGCGCAACCAGTTCGCACGAGTCTCCCGGGCCAAGCCTTACTGTAAGACTCTGCGGGCGATCGTCATAAATACCACTACAATGCGGAATCATTTATGTTGCAAAGCTTGCATCGCTGAGCGACCAGAACACGGGGCTTGATTTTGTTTCCGACAGGATTAGCCGTCTGATGTAAATTCATTTCCTTTTAATGGAATGTCTTTTGAAAGAGCCATTTTTTAATAATCTGCGTGGACTAAAATTTATATTATGCTAAGTAGATGGGATAGAAAATGTAGGAAATTTTGAAAAATATTTTTAATTACAAGTTATTAGTGCACGTGCTTTTTAAAGAAAATATGGCAAAGCTTGAGATTAACGCAAATTAGACTGGATGGAAAATACTTGTTCTGATGTATAAATAAAGAATAATCCGGTTTACGAAGATTAGTTTTCAAATAAATATTACATATACCTTCACTTGATGCTTTTAAAAAGGCTGTACTTAACGCTATATTAAAGATAAATGATGAAATGATTTTCCAAAGTGATTTACATGTTGAAACGAGTGCAGGCGCAATGCAAGCAAATGTTGAAAATGACGAGGACAGCGCGGGCTAAACAGCCGGTGAATCATAACTTGCTGACACTGCCTTGATGTCGTGCCAATATTGCACAAGCCAGTAACATAGTGTTGATATTGAGCCGACATTGTACCATCAGCAAGTAAATACCGGGGTATTTGCCCTGAACCGATGTACCGCCCGTATCTGCATGCCGACATTTGAAAAGAATACGAAGTAGCTCCGGTATTTCTCACGTCATCCATACATCACTTTTATAAGATTAAGATGCCGCATATGTAAATTTAAAATATCATCCAAAAATTTTAGAAATCCATTCAATTTTTAAATAAAATGTCAAATAGCTGAATAAAAATTGATCAATCAATTAAAAAAAAAAAAAAAATAGGACCGAACCGAAAAGTGAATGATAATATCAAGCTAATGAATTTTCCGCTTCGTTTTATCAAAATTTAAATTCCTTGTAATTTGAACCAGTCAGCGCCCGGCGCGACAGGCAAATCTGCGAGCAAAACAGAAGGACGATTGCGTGTCGCGGGGTAAAAAAGGCGAGTGTGGCCAGCGGCAAACACGCGCGCTACAATTTCATCAAGCAACGTGCAGGCGCCGAGTCGGCTAACGAGCTTCCGGTCATGCGAGCCCGCGAGCGGTGCGATAAGCCTTTGCGCGGAAAATCGTTCCCCGGGCAAACAAGAGGCCGCGGCCGCGACTGCGCGCTTGAAACAACCAGCGGGTTAACCGCCACGGCCGAGCCTATCGCGCCCGCGCGATCGCCAACCCGCCGGTCCTGCACCCGCGCGGTAATCGATAAATTCGCGATCGAACTTCGTGCATGCCGAGTGCATTAGACGGAAGTATTTTTGATGCTAGGCGATATTTATCATGATTCTAAATAGGTAACTTTTAGAATAGTTATGAGTTTCGTCGTTACATTGGTAATATATTGAACCAATAGAAGCTCTATCGAAGCTAAATGGAGACAAATTTTATTTGAAAAATTTACTATACTTATAGTTGAAAAAAAAGTTACTTAACTTGCAGTAAAAATTGTAATTCGGATAAGCTAAATTTCATTTTAGATTATTTATTTTAGAACAGTATATTTAGAAAGGCTGATAAACGGCTATTAACGTGAATTTGCGACAAATATTTTTTATCACCAAAATACATTGCGCGTGAGAAGTAAAAGAACGGAACTACCACCTCTGGTAGTAATTATACAGAGCAACTTATGTAAGTCAGCGAGAGATTATCAGCGCTGTTTCAACATTAATAAAGGTAAATAGAGGAATTCATTTGCATGACCTCAAATTTCTGCGGAATTCGCGAGAGTCGGCCGTCGCGCGCTATCAGTAGCGATGATTTAGTTAACTTATTTCAAGAGCAAACACTGCGAGCAAAAATGAGCGAACAGTGGACTCATCCTATCTCGCTTTTCTTTCATTCTTTTTTAGACTCTCGCTAGAACTTTCATTCTTTTCTCTTTTTTTCTCGGTTCACTTGTTTTATAAATGTAACTCTATTCGTATTTCATCCATTAATCATTTAATATTGTAATTAAAGTTTTCCGTTTAAGGATTAGTAGACTCGCTCTTACATTTTGCTTCTTTATCCACTGGAACACTCGTAATTCTTCATTAGAGACCGAAACTGTGCCTAAGATTATAACTGAAAGCTTTTAATAACTAACTTTTAGTGACTATCGTGTTGGCAGAGTTAAGGAAACTGTGGGAAAACATAAAAATGTGATTACCGAATCTTGTCCGACTATTCCCGGTTGTTTCTACTTTCTTGCAGCAAGCGCCTCTCTCTTAGCGTCCAATTCAATTTGAATTCATCTCTCGTGGCAAAATTTAGCAATTTTTCATGATTCCTCCTGCTGTGCCCGTCCTTAATTAAATTTTTCATCCATCTGCAACCCCTTGGCTGCTCTTCGGCCGCTCCACCTAATCCCCAATTATTATCCCCATAAACATAAACCATCAGCCCCCTTAAAAAAATGGCACGGTAAAAAAAGCGCAAAATCCTCCTTGATCAATCTCCCGCCGTCATCCTTACCCCTGCCTACCCGGGCCCGCTTTAATCTCACTTTACGGCCGGCGCACTTCTTTCTTCTATTTATCTCGGGCCGGGCGGGTGGTGTGCGTCTCGCTCGTACCGCAATGCGGCTGCGTTATCGCACCATCGCTCGGCCGTCGTGTTACACTCAGACCAGCGCGCTAACACCCACACGGACGCGCGATTACGTGTATACGTGGCCACGCAGCGGCGCCCGCGTATACTTTCGGCGGTTCCCGCGGAATTTTGCATTCGCCTTTCTTGGCACGCTGGCGCGCGGACTTTATATCGGAAATTCGCTCCTGCGAAAGTGCGCGGCTCCCGGGGAGCCTCGGCAGCCGATGCGATAGAATCTGGGATTCCGGAGAATCGCATATCAAGAGATTTCGGAGGGGGTTTTCGAATTCGATTGTTTTCGAAATGTGCGCCACCGCAGCCTACGCTCCTTTACGAGGCTTTGAATTTCCCGAGGTGGATTTTGAACATTTCAAGTTTAAATTGAATGCATGCATTACTGATTCGGAAAATCTAAATATTCCTTGATAAAATATTAAGCATCTATCAGAACTAAAGTTTTTGAACATTATGAAATCAACAATAATAGTTTAAGCAAGTTTTTTCGGCTGTTTCTTGAATAAGAAAATACTCTTATTACGTAAAAAATAAAATCTAGTGTAAAAGAAAATTTGTCTTGTATTACTAAAAAGAAATGAAAAATTTCCATTTCACGTTGTCCTTTGAAGGGTAGAATCTGAGCCGGGTAAAAATCGAAACGAAAGCGGAGTAATGCGAAACCCCGTGACGTGGCGCGGGAGCCCACAGAATGCGCGCCGAAACGGGCGTCTTATCTGCTTGCGGCACGTTCCCTCGTCGCGGCGGGGTGACCGTTTTTCTTCCGCGCGGTCGGCGCGTCCTCCCCCTCCTGACGCTCCTTAATTAGGACTACGCCTCCACAACGGCACGGTCGTTGTATATTTAAAGCGGCCGAAGCTCCGCCCGAGACGCTGAAGCATTATTCGCGCGCCGTCGACTCGAGTCTTTGCTCCCGATTATCGACTTTAGGAGCTTGACAAACTTTTAGTTTTAGTATATAGTCTTTGCGGTACTGCTGTATTCACGGTTGTCAGAGTTATTATTTTGAAGAATCGAAAAGTGGATGTTTCGCTGAAAAAAAAGGTAAAAGAATTTAATTTATATGGGCCTGGAAAAGAAAAGTAGAGTTAAATCTCTAACTTACGTAGAAATTTATTAAAGCCGGACTGTTTATTTGTGTAATGAAAATGAAAACAATTCAAAAAAGTTTTGAAGAAAAACAAATTGAAAAAAGAGTTTTTAGAATATTTAAAAATATATTTTTCGGATTCCAATTAAAACGAATGCATTCTTTTTAAAATTTTGATAGATGTATTCAATTAACTCGTGTTGATAAAATAATGCATATCTTAACAAAAAAATGTAATATCAAGATTTGAGCAGGGGTATAGTACATCTTCTTCAGTTCATTGACTTTCGTAAATTAAAATTACGATTTGAAGAAATATAATTTCTACATATATTCGAATTTATCGCAATAAAATTTATTCAGAAGTTCATAATTTACAATTCATACCACTTTACGTCAAACTTGTCAGAGATACTTCGAATTCATGGTAGAAAATGTATTATATCGTTATAACCGAGGTTAAAACAAAGTACATAAGGATTCAATTATGCAAGTTTTGTAATAACATTCCCGGTGCTTCAGCAATTGTGAAACAATAACCGCGTAATGTAATAGCAAACGAGTAGCAGTTTTGATTTTGATTAGTTTGTTAACTGCGCTACGAGGAAATTTATCTCAAGTGCAAATTTTATCAAACAACAAGTGCACTAAAATTTCTCGCGTGCGCGCGATAATTTAATTTGAAATATTGTATTTATCCCCGCATTAAACAGCTCATCTCCCTTTACCTTATTATTAATCCCCGCGGTATATTGCACAATCAGCGTTCGAAAAAAGAAATAATAAAAAAAGGGAGATCATCACGGTATAAAGCGCAAAGTGCCTTTATTATATTAAAAAAAGGTCGATGAGCCGGCGTAATGGACTTATTTATTGGAAATACCTTTGTCTCGCGGCGGCAGTGCGAGAAAAACTATACCTGCCAGTCGGTATGGGCGAAGCGGAAAAAAAAGGAGCGATCCATCTTTTAGCGGCTCGTTCCGGTGGCTCCTTCGAGACCAGTAAGAATGTGGAGCAGGCCGCGCGGGAGGAGGTTCGATTTTTTTCATCCGGAATTTCGTAATAACAGTTAATTCTCATTAAGGACCTATTTTTACGGCTCCGACGGCGACGATATCCTCGCGCCCCCCTCGTATTTTAAAACCCGAGCCGCGCACGTTCCACGCGATATAACCCGAACCGGCGGAAATCGCGGCTCCGAAAATTGTCTCGTTATAAAAGTATAGCGGACTGTTCGGATTATCAATCATCCTTATCTACTCTCGATGCTGCGAACCTTGGACCTTACTTTCAGCTTTTAATTAACACTCGCTCTTAAATAACTCGGTTAATTACCGCGAAAAAATATATAAAAAAAAAACGCACCTCAGCTTCTTTAGAGACCAATCGAAGCAACAATATAAATTTTTCTCGATATTTATTTTTCCCGTGCTGTTGGGAAACACTGGTAGCGGAGCAAAAAGTGCGCGAGTCCACATTGTGTCGAGAAGAATGGAGGTCGGTCGTCGCGTATAGCTACGTGATTAAAAAATTAATTAAAGATCGGCCTTGCGCGCGGATGACGCTTGAATTTATGTGGCGCCGGCGGAATCCGATAAATCACGGTGCGCACCGAAGTAAATCAAGTCACATTGCGGAGGCGCGAGTGCGTCCTCTTGCGAATTCCGACGGCGGGACAATAAGGAGAAAATCGACGTGGCGCCCCGGCTGCTAGATCCCGGCGCTAGTGGCCCCCGCGACAAACGAGACCCGCTGTCGTCGTTTCAATGGGACGACTATTAGCGATTCCGCTCAATTGAGTGAACTGTACACTGCTTGAAAGCGCTCGGCGAAGAAGATTTTCTTGATTATTGGAAAATTTCGATTACTTCCAGGGGGGGAGTGTTATTCAAAGGATCTTAACAGTCGCTGGTTTATTGGAACGTTTTTGATTAATTATATTTGATTAATTTTCTGCGGTAAGATGTGATTTTAAATAAAATGGCTTTTTTATGACATTGCATTTTTAAATTTTAAGAAAAAGAAAGTTTTTTATTATTTTGAATATTTATGTAATATTATTATCTTTTAAAATTGTCGGTAATCTCGTATATGAATTATGGACACGCTGTGAAAGTGTATAATGATAGTTAAGTAGAGTGTAAAGCAATTAACGTCAGTAATTAATCATCTCTCTAAAGTTGAATTAGTGAAAAGCCACTAATTCATAGTGACTATGCACTAATTTGAATAGTGCAAATTGCTCCA
>JAXIUT010013061.1:1317-22730 GCA_035586675.1 Eurytoma californica
GTTTTTGGAATAAAAATATAGTTTTTGGAATAAAAATATAGTTTTTGGAATAAAAATATAGTTTTACACGATATTTTAGTACCTTCGTACTACGCGACCTATTTCCTCGAAAAGTTGTGATGCTATATAGAACTATGAAACAAAGTGTTTTCTCTATGTACAAATTCAAATTTAATACAACTAGGACGTATTTCATATTTTGTATTTTCATGACTTACTGACCTAACCTTTCCTCGATTTGCCTCGGCCCCGTTAACATCTGGCAGATGAAACTGTATTCTTAGCTCGTTACTTGTGCAATTTAAAGCTCTCTGAAAAAAACATCCTTATAAATTACATTTCCAATTATATTTAGTTTCGAAGTCTATAATTACGCAACAAAGTACATTATAAGTTCTCAATCCTTACTTAATTTCTTACTAAGTTTTTCACGTCGTGCACTGATTTAGATGTAAGTAAGATGAATCCTTTTTTTTCGATACCAAATAAAACTTTACATCGTGATCGAAGGTACAGTATGAAATAAACATAAAAAAGTGAAATAAGTTAATATTTAGGGTAAATCAAAACTCTTTCATTATATTATAACACGGGGAAAATCTTTTAAAAACTGCAATAGTTAATTCTAATGTTCTCACATTTATGATATTGTTGAAAAAATTGCAATAGGTTCTTGCAAAATTAAGTGTATTTTTTTGCAGATATACTGGAAAACTAACAAAATTTTCTAAGAAACTATTTCAACTTCAGTTGATTGATTATTGCAATTTTTAGTAAAGCTTTTATCTCCGTGAAATTAGTTACAATTCACTCTATTTACTAATGTTTAGAAATAAAGGAGCTAGGACACCAAAGAGGACGTCCTTGATAAATATTAATATAAATTCTATAAAATTAATGAAATCAAAGAATTAATGAAAAATATGTAGAGTTTTTGATAACGAATTTATCATTTTGGATTATCAATGGTGATCGGAATATTTCAATTTTCTCACTAGCGATTCATGATGCATTCTAGTTACTTGTCATATGAGGAATTATACAAAAAAAAGTCCCGTTAGCGTGTTCAACAACTGAAAAAAGAAAATTTACGAGTTTACCTATTTTCGAAATTACAATATAGGTGAACTCATACATTTTTTTTCTCCAGTTTTTGGACCCGCGAACGGGATTTTTTTGTAGAATTCCTCGTATAACTACCGATTTGCGAGATCACCTCGTCCGCTTCTCATCTATTGAGCTCAGTACGTCTTTGGCTTTTCCTTAAAAAGCCGGCGCTTATCTCTCTCAGTTATCGCGCGCTTGGATGATTCGCTCAGCTCGGAGCAGCGCCCCTTTAAGACGCGACGCGATGTGTTCCACTCGGCCATTCTCTCCTGCCGAGCTGCAACCGCCGCGGCGAATCGATCGTCCACTTTTTTCCCCCAACCGGGCCAACCGCTAGGAAGAAAAAAGAATACAGAGAGAGAAAAAAAGGCGGCTGGTAGGATCTTCCTCGGCGAGAGATTCCCTTCGGTCGTCCGAACCCTCTTTTCTTCGGCGGTCGGAACTCCGGTTCTTCCGCTGCACGGCGGACGCGACAGTGAGGGAGATCTTTCCGCCGCCTCTGTACAGATCCGCCTTTCTCGCCGCGCGTCGAAAATGTGGCCTTGCCGCTGGCGTTCCTTTTGTCGGTCTGTAACGGCTGACCCGGAATCGCGAAATTCAAATTCGCGCGCACTTCCCCGAGCTTACCGTGTTGTGTACGTCCGCTGGAATTTGAGATTGATTTTTTGGCCGATGCCCGGGCATCGGAAAGAAGTTGCTCTGATTTTTCCGACTGCCACATGCTGATGAACTAGATTCAAATGCTTTTTATGTTGGTTTTTATGACTTGATGTTGTTTATGTTTTTTTTTGAAGGATAGCGTAAATTTGAGCTTTTCAGCGGAATTTATGAAGAATATTTTTGGAAAAATTTTATGTGATGCTGAAAGACTATGAATAAATTTTCTAGTTTCATATTTTTACTACGGAAAGTTTAATCCGCGTCGTAAAGTTTTAAATCACTTTTAATATATTCCTGTAACATAATTTTAGGCGACTTGCGTTATGAAGTTATTTATTTAACGTCAAAGACTTGCTTGAAAATATTTTGATAAAAGGCATTCCTACCGAGATCTTAAAAAGTATTTTAAATGTTTTATATTTACTTTTTTGTATATACAATCTAAAAGTATATGAAAAAAGAAAATGTTATCAATTTTAAAGTTATTTGAATGGAAATTAACGTGATAAGCTAGGGAGCATGATATAAAAAAGTTTACTTTCATACAAAAAAAGATGCAGATAAAAAATTAAATCGAGGACAATTTTAAATTTTTTTCACTGAAACTAAAAGTTGTCTAAGTAATTATCGAAAAAATAATTTTTTAATAATCCATGAACCCATCGCCTTTTTATTAAATGTTATTTTATACACTCTACAGCTTCATAGAAAACTCAAATGTTATGAACAAGATAATAATAAAATTATAAGAAAATTAATTTATTAATTTAAGTAAAAATTTCGAAAATAAATTTTACGAAAGCTAAATTTGCATATTACAGTAGATTTTCTAGAAAATAATGACCTGTAAAATGTTTGCTTGTAAAAAAATTGACTATTGGTAATTTTAAACCGCACTCTTGCCTTAAAATCAATATGGAAGGAAGATGTAAAAAAACATTTCACTTTAATCGGTTTTATTAATTGAATCAGCAGCGAAGGGAAAACCATGAAATCCCGTTAATTACACTTTAGCTTGCGGAATAAAAAATTCACTCAGGGAAGAGCGTAAAGCTTTAACGACCATGTTGATGTTTTTGACCGAATGAAAATTTCAGCCTGGAAATTGCCTCGCTCGCGCGATTACGTAATGCGAAACTCCGACAACAGTTTCGCCCGACGCAAGGAAGAAGGCACGCATAAGCCGCGCGCCGCGCCTCCTCGTTCGAGCGCCTTTTTCCCGTCTAATTAAAATTATTATGATTAAACTGGTCCTTCGCGCTAGCCGCCTCCGCTCCTTCCTTTCCTTTTTTTTCCTCGTTCCTCCGTCCGCGCGTTCGCGCGGCGTTTAATTTTCTCGCGCCAAATTACACGATGGACCTTCCGTTCGCGCGTGGAAAATGAAAGAGGAACGACTGGCTAGATATCCTTGAAAATTTTCTCGCTCGCGCCGAGTTGCGCGCAATAAAAGGCACAAACCGTGCAATCGGAACGAGAATCGGTTTTATTGCAACGGGGTAAGCGCTTCTCTTTGTTAAGTTTATCCCGAGGCTGAAGCGCTTCGTTGCACCCATAAAAACATCACGTTATCTCAGAGCGATTAAGATCTTTTCGAGCCGGAACTTACAAGGAATAGAAATATTTTAACGAAAATATTGAAATTCTTAATTAATTACAGGATGAAATTATTGAAATTCATTCCCACATGCACGGATTTAATGTTAAGTATCGTTAGAGGTTTACTACTGTAAAAGTGCATATTCAGTAATGCCATAGTAGAGTTGGCTAATAACATTGAATACGAATAGGGACTACGTCCACGATAAGGTCAATTCGCAATTTAATCTTGTCAATACACATTAACATGCGTAAGTTAATAATGCAACATGTTCATCAGCAGATGTGATTATGAATTTTTGAATAGGTCAATAATAATCCTTATCTATAATCAAACAAATATTTTATTGCTGATATACTTTTCAAATTACCTGTGTAATATAAAGAATTAACAAATTTTGTTAAAGGAATGATTTAGAATAAAAAACATTAGGGAAAAATAATACTTGCTGGAAACTTACCAAAACTCATAACATTAGGATTTCTCCAATTTTCCTTATTCTTTTCCATAGATGGTCGGATAAATAAATCAGTTTTCGGAATTATGCGAAAGAATATAGAGGTATGTCGCGAGTATAAAGTACTGTGAAAAAACTATACCGCCTAGCTGCAGGATTAAATGAAGAAACTAAAATTCGCCGTCTTTTTAATAGAATTAACACATTACGGAGATTTACTGCCGCAGTTAACTTTCCCTTCCATATTAATTTAAAGCTTCTTCATTCTTCTTAAGGAGCATAATTTTAACTTTGCTGTGTCACATTCTTTACTCTTCTGATTTAGCATTTAATAAATTTTTGATCATCTTTTTTTATTAATCAGACCCATTATTTTTACGTTAATTGCACATCATTAATCTACACATGGTTTTTTAATACGAACCTTTTTAAATGTTAATAAATAATTGTTCATTCTGACAGGTTTATTAGTATTTAAATTGGGATATTTTGATGTGAATTTAAATCGAGAACAGGTCAATATATTTTATGATTGCAATGCCAATGTTTATTCTAGATTTCAATCGGATCTAATGACCGCAATATTTATGAAAAGCTGATATTTAACAGAAAATACACGATTGAAATTCGAAACAGTATTAAAATGTTAAATAAACTGAGTGTAGACCACAAATAAATATTTTGTGGGTGTTAATTGGCATTTTAAAAATTCTAACAAATCAAATTTAAAAAAGTCGTTCTTTTAAGAGATCCCATGAATAATGATTCTCGGAACAACGCAGTTTTTACAAAGGCTAAAAAGCTAAGTACCAACCTCGAGCTACACGTTATTACACGGCGATCTGACGTGAATCGGCTAGGGTGAATGATGGTGACATCGCCGAGGGACGAGGACGCGTCATTAAGAATTTGAATAGAGCGACTTGTTAATAAAAAAAAAGGAAATTGATAAACACAACTAATGCACATTAAGGTGCCGGCCGAGGAGCAAGCTGGCGATTTTATCGCGGGATCGACGAAGTTTAATGGGTTTTGAATAGCCAGCGCCACTGAAAAGATCGAGAGCGATGATTAATCTCGACGACTGCAGGATACGCTGGCACTTCTTTTATGTTTTTTTTTTCCTTTTTTCGGAAATTATTCGAGCGCAAAATCACGATAAATCTGCCGTTCGTTAAAGCTTTTTACGGCATGTTTTATCAGTTTTATCAGAGTTAACTTCGCTCGAACGGAATACTCTCGATCATTTGTTAAATATCCTTTGAAGCCTTTCCTCTACTTACTTCGTAATTACTAAAGTTCAATTATATTTTTAACAACAACATACAAATTTTCATAATTAAAAGATTAGAACCCTGAAAAATCCAAGGAAATTTAAACATTTAAATGATAATTTATCCGAGAATAAAGAAAGAAAAATTTATCTCGAGTTTTAAAATCAGTATGAATGCTTTCTAGAGAGTATAAAAAGTTATGTTTGATTAATTGTTTTTTAAAAATAATACAAAAAATCAATTAAATAAATTTATTCACTTAGCCCATTTTTGTTACTGATATGATTATAACTTTTCAAGAAAAAAAAGATTTCTCAACTCGCAATGTTTCAAACTAAATCAAATTAAAGATCTTTCCCTTACTTTTCTTTTACTGTCCTTTTTATTGACTCTAAACGTCTTAACAAATTTGAGATAAGATTGAAAGGAAATTTAAAATTGCAGCAAAAATAAATGAAAAATATATTTAATAAACTGTGATTTTGAAAAGTTTGATTGCCGGATCTTGAAATTTTGGCTATTTTCGTATGTTAGCATAAAAAAACATTACTAAAGTTTCAGCTTATTCTAAAGCTGAAATATTCTTCTATGGATACCTTAATAAACTTCAACCTTATTTTACCTTTGTATTCAATTATCATAATACATTTTTGGCGGAATTTTTATAATCTAACGTACGTAACTCTTTTCATTCCAGGTGAGTGGATAAATTGATGACTGTTTCAATCTTCACTGCACGTAAGTGACCCGTTTAATTTATTAAATAAAATCTCTAATCTAAATTTCTCTGAAACTGCATAAGAAAGAAGCAATCATACTCCTTTACACCTAAAAAGCGTACACGGCATCATCACGGCCAGTAAATACGTATAAAAAGCCTAGAGCTGGCGCGCGATGTAACGAGACGTGGCCTCCCGTCGAGTAAAAAGGCCCTTAGTGCACGAGAGTCGTGACTAAATATTCATAAGGGCGAGGAGCGACGGGCGCGCGCGCAAAAAGATGGACGATGGTCGGGCCAAGTTCGGCGAGTAGAGTGTAACCCGCGCCCGAAGATTCCAGTGCGGGTGGGCGATTAAAATTTCACACGACCGAGTGCATCGCACGGCGGATGGGCTTAGCGCGCGTCGACGATATCAGTAGCGGCATTAGAGGTCATTAACGTTCGTCTCCGCGGTGGCTGTATACGATCCGCGTAATTGCTGTCGTTGAGGCGCTCACGTGCAGGCTTACTCTCTCCTTTAATAGTTCGTTATCAGCTACGCTTTAATGCGAGGTAAATTGGTTTTTTAGTGGGGTCTCAAAATTTTGCCACACTGTCAAATGTGATGTTGTCAAAAGTAACTTGATAGTAAATAAAGATGAGAAGGTAAAAAAACTAAAAGAACTAACTAACTATAAAGAACCTAATGACAGTTGAGGCGAAGAAAGTGATAACTTAATCAGCACATTTAAAAGGAAGACAATTCGGATAGCGACTTTAAAATGGTATTATCGCGGATAACTGATTCAGAAAGTGTTAACTCGGCTTTAGTTCCAATAGGTGGTAACTTCTAAGTTGTAGTATGATACAGCGATTGACAAAGGAGTTACCTCCTTCTTGAACTAAAACCGAGTAAGCATCTTTTTGAAGCCATTATCTGAATTGAAACCTTTTTGAAATCGTTGGCCGAGTTACTACCTAAGAGTTAATTATTTAAAGGCAATGTAGAAACAGCAAAAAAAGCAAATTCACCTTTAACCCGTTGAGGCCACACCTGCTAGAAATTTCAAGAGGATCACATTGGGCTCTTTGGTTCCCGTAAATGAAAAAGTAAATGAATAAGAGAGAGAGAGACAAGAAGCGGTAACGTTCAAAATTCATTGGGGTCCAATTCATGATCACAATGGGTTAAAGAAATAAAAATACCTTGTATGACAATACGTTTTTATTTACATGTTAATAGATCAAAATTATTAAAAATCTATAATAATGAGTAATTGAAAATATTATTGGAAAGTGTGAAATCTTTTCATTCTCACACTGATTTAGTAAGATGATCGATGATAGAATTAGAAGAATGCCTCGTTAAATTTGATGGATTTTTTTTAAAATTACCTTCTTATAAACTGAGGAATTTTTTGATGATCTTTGAATTATGTGTTTGGAAATCATGAAAAAATTCGTAATTAAAGTTTACGAATTAATAATCATACTAACTACGTGTAAAAAACTTTGCCGGACTAAAGCAGGATCATTACTACTTGTGCATACTTTTACTGTTCAGAAACTTCATCGTTTTTTTTTTTTTTTTTTTTTTATTTAAAGCTTACGGACAAATGAATTTTTCTCACAGGAGTCATCTTAAAAACTTTATTTTATTTGAAATTTGTGGATGCACTGAGAAAAGTAAATAGAAAAATTTACTATAAATTATTTGAAATGAAGGACATGCTAGTATCACGAGAAAAATTATTATTAACCTTGGAAAAATTATAATTTTGATAAAACTCGCCATACTTATCGTAATTTTTACAAAGAATTGTAATTTTTCTCAAATTTATGGCATTTTTCCAAAATTTATAGTAATTTTTATATCATTTCAAGTCTGTCCTCCGCCTTCAAGAATTTATTGTAAATTTTCCCCTATTTTTTTCAGTGTGTCATTCTTGTTTCCCTACAATATGCGATTAAAAGTAGTAATTAGGTTTAATAAAGCTAATTTGTCAGAAAATGTTTTCTAGAAATATTTGCTCATTACAATATTGCGTGCGCTAATAGGAAACATCCATTAAATCTGACTACAATCGCGGAACCGCGACGCAATAACAAAATAAAAGTACGACTCGCGATAGACTTGCAGAAGAATTCGTGGAAATCAAAACAAAGGCGCGCCCGCGGAATTGCCATTGAACGTGGCCCCATTTCCATCTCCGTCCCCCTCGTTTCCCTGCGAAACTTCAGATCTAAAAAAGGAAAGTATCGTCGCCGCGGGGGCTGTTGCAAAAAAAGTCCTTTATTGCCGCGACGGTAGAGCAAGAGAGGCAGATGGAGTCGCAAAAGGCGGCCGTGCGGAGACGTAGTCGAACGTATCATTGTCTGCTGCTGAGCGTCGTCATATTGGACGGAGTAATCGCTCGGAATGCCGAGGGGCGGTGGAGGAATCCGCGGCGAAGCTATTGGGTGCCGGGGCGGGAGAGGCAAGAGTCCCAGATGAATAATCGATCTCTTTCTTGCTCTCGAGCGCCGAGAGGAACTCTCTCCGTGTCTATCCCCTCGAGAAATCTCGCTCTTCGACTGGCGCGTGTGGGCGGCCGACCTTTGAAGCGGCGCTGCATGCTGTTTCGCATGATAGGGAGTACTTATTTTCAATTTTGCACTTCCCCACCTCGAGAATTCGCCGAGGCGTGGCTTTTCCTTTATTTCATCTGCGGATGTGCCGGGATTGCCCTCGCGCGTCCTCATTTTTATATACCCTTCGCCGATGCGATGAAATATTTCCTTCGATTTGCCTACGTCGATTGCTTTTATATGCGGCGTTACTTTACAGCTTTTAAGGAACCACTTACAGAGGTAGCGAATTAATCTTGTACAGATAAGTGACATGCTTCTTTATGTAAGACCAATTCATGGTCTATAAAATTTTATGACGATCAGAAAACTTGAGATTTTAAAGTGAGGAAAATGTGTACATGAAGTTTACGATAATAATAGTACGTTCATTTTGTCCACTTACTGACCATAATATTTTTCGAAAATTTCCGAAAGGATAACGACGCTTATACAAACATAGTATAATTGTAACTTTACACACATGCAACGTTGACATTTTCAGAAATATTCAGAAAAATATGACGGGCACCGAGTGTAAATACATAAGTAGTAATGATCCTAGTTTAATCCGACAATTTCGTTCAAATGCAGATTATAGCACCTATGTTAATTCGCAAACTTCTACTATGAATCTTCATGTTCATGAATCCGAGAATTAAAATTTTTTAATTGTCCTAATATTTCTTAGCATATACAATTTAGAAGTACTAGAAAAATAAATTCTTTGAAAGCATGCGTTTTTTCTTTAAAAAATAATAAATATATTTAAAGAAATGCAAGTACAGTTTTGCACAGAGTAATGCAAAAAACTAGTGCAGGTGAAATAATATAAATAACACGGAGTAAGGTAAACATTTTACATGAATTTGTTAAAACTGTTTAGAAATAACTGGTACAGTCGTGTAATTGTGGACTCTCCGATGTTTCCCCAAGAACTGCTGTCCATTCCTAAATAGATAGTTTAAGTCCATGGTGCAACCTGCAAAAAAAGGCATGTCAGAAAATCCCTTCCCCATTTCGCCTTCTGCATGGGCTTGTCGGTTCCAATATGATTGATAATAAATAAGGTAATTTCATGAATAAATCTTTTATTCTTTAAAAATGATATAAAATACAGAATTTTTAGTCGACCCTAATTCACGTAGCTTTCATTGATTGAATTTTAATATATCCTTGTCTGCCTTAAATTCCATTGTTCTACTGATTTTTCTCATAATATGTCTATACTACCAGAAGAAGCAGTAAAATTGCTCGATTCAAGTTACTCGAGAGGTAATTAGCTTCTTTTCTATGAAATAACTGCTTTATATAAGCTCATACCATTTCAACTGCAAAAATAAAGTATTATAAATTTTTACTCTTAGGCATTTTATTAATTTATCTTAAAGAAGAAATATCTAATAACTACATAGATATTAAAATTTTAAAACGTAATATTCCTAATATATGTGTACAAAAAAAATGTATCGCATAAAAAGAAACCTCACGTACACCTAATGTGTACTTTCCTGAGAGTAATTCTTTTCTCATTCAAATTGGAGCTGCACGCGCCCTCCTACAGACGCGCATGAGTCGTGCGGGCGCGCGACAGAAAGACTCTCGATAAATAGGAGGCGAGTGCTCGCATGAATGATTTATCACCGCATTAATGAAAATCTCGTGCGGCCGCGAGAAGGGCTATTTGTCAAGGGGCAAAACGCAGCTCTGGTTGACTCGCGCGACGCGCCGGGAATATGAGGGGCGGGGTTCGCGAAATTTTTCGTCGCGCAAATCTCCCTCTCTCCCTCCTCTGGTGCTCTTACTTCCGCCGAGCCAGGCCATTATTTTTCGACTAAACTCTTACTGTGCTCCAGATTCCGCCGCCTCCCCGCCGCTAAGAGACCAGTTTCGACGACGTTTTATTACGGACCCTTTGTCTACGTCTCGGCGTTTAACTTTCTTTTTTTTCCAAGAACTCGATGTTGTAGATGCGTGATGTTATTTACTGTTGGCGACCTCTTGTTTCCTTCCTTTTACTTTGTTCCATTGTACGAAATGTAAAATTTTTTATTACAAAAGAAGAGATTCATGGAAAATTCGATTTTTGAGTATTAAAGTAACATTCTGATGAAAATAAAAATATTGATAATATTTACTTTTACGAGATGAAAGTTTGGTATATTGTTGTTAATATAAAAAAGAAAATTTCATATAAAATTTAAACGTATTTCATTCAGTGTAGTCATGGATATGGCATCAATTGCAAATAATATCATTGTTTTACAAAAAGTGATTGGCGTATCCAGTCGTTATCAAATGCTTTGAAAAAATTTTTATGATTGCATACGCTCAACCCAAACAAATTTCGGTTGCAACATTTTAATTAACTCTGAATTGCTTTCTGAAAAAATTGTCATAAAAATCGACTTTTCAGTCAAATTTCACCAGAACTTTACCTTAAAAACGTTCGTTCGACTACTTTTTTTATAGATATTGGATTTTTCATTGCAGCACTTACTGGTCTTTCATAAGAAATTTATAGGACGGAATATTCATAAAACGAAATTCTGTGCATTTCTTCGTCAGCCGAAAACGATGCCAAAGAATCCTTGAACGAAGAAACGGTGTGTCGAGTTGATGTCAATAAAACTGTTCGAAGAAGGTTTAAAAAATGACATTTTTGTTATCGCGTAGAAATACCTCCATATAAAGTTTACAGCTTAATTTGTGGTAGCAAAAAATGAATGTTAGAAGAGTGAAATAAGTCAGATCTAGATAATTATCAACTTAATGTCGCGATTTTAAGTTTTTATGGAGTCATTTGCCAGAACGGCAGAGTATCTCCCCAATTTTTCACATTTTTCCTCCTATTGACATTGAGTAACGTCACGTATTTTTCTCGTGAAATTCGAGACTAATGACACGAAATTACATATGATGCGAAGTTCATTTTGTAAAATGAGCGAGATTTTTTTCCTCTTTTATGCCATTTTATGCAATTTATGTCCCATTATTAAATTATGCAATACGGTTAGTGTCTGATCATATTGTGTTTCTTGTACTTAATTTGATTTATCACTTACTCAACTTCTCTGACGAAATCTGAAAAATGAAATTTCTCGGTGTAATGAAAAAATTCGCTTTCAATTTAGTTCTTTTTAAAGATTCTAAATAGGTCCCAGAGTCAGTTAAAGTGAGAAAAAAATGACTTAATAACTTTGTTCGTTCTCACTCTGAAGTTTTTCAATTTAAAATATTCTAGAAATGCTTAGTTTACCAAGGATAATAATGAAGTATTCAGCAAACATGTTATAAACTTTAACATTTTTAAAACTTTAAAATTAATATCCTTTTTATTTTCCGTGACAAAAGTTTGTTTATTCAGCTTAAGTAGATCTAAATGGATTTTAAATGTAATCCATTACGAACAATACCGCGTGATAATAAAAATTCAGCTAAAGTCACTTTACTCTCCTTGAGAAAACGTCGAGCAGTCGCTTTTCTCCGGAGAAAGGGAAATCCAATCACGACTCGAATTAATGGAACAAATCGAAAACAAAGTGAGCCCACTCAATCTCGACGAGTCCTTGAACTTTCCAAATACGCGATTCCTGAAATTCAATCCATCGCCGACATGCCCCGTTCGGACTTCTTATCGGCCCATTTGTCAGCCTTATGGAAGGGGTCAAAATTTTGTTCCCCACCCCCGCAGTGTAAAGTCCCCGCGTGTGCATCTCGAACGCAAAGTCGCCGGATGTAAGAGTCGTGGAGGCGAGCCGACGAACGGAACTGGAAGATACACGCGCGCCAGGCAATTTCCGGCTATCCGATTTCCGGGATTCCGGGAGGAAATAGAAAGGAGGCCTCCCCGATGTTTGTCTTCGGAGGCTCGAGCGTCACTTGACAGTCCCCGCGTCGCCGCTCGTCAAACAAGCCGAGAAGCGCTTCATCCGCCCGATTTCGTCAATCGCTTGATATTGATTTTACGGCGGGACCAAATTCTGCTATATTGTTTATATTGTGTCGAAGTAATTTGTATTGCTGTTTGTTCTCTTTGAGGCATTTGTGCTTGTAAGTGTTTAATTGAAAATATTAAAGTAATTTAGTATTACATTTTTATTCTAGTTTATTTAATTAATTAGATGTAAAAGAAAATTTAATTAAATATTAATAGAAAATTCAGTAAATAATCCGTATCTGACTGAAAACTTTATCGAGCTGAAATAAAGCATGATGTAAAATTAAATTTTAATTCTAATTTATTTAATTAATTACTTGAATGTAATAGGCAACTTCATTAAATAAACGATTGAAAATTAAATAAACAAACTGTATTTAACTGTTAAAAGTCTTCATCGAGTGGTTAAACTAAAATTAGATAAGTTGTGCAAAATTATATTTTTATTAAAAATCTATTTAATAATAAAGTAAATGGCAAAGAAAACTTAATTAAACATCTGAAAGAAAATTAAGTAAACAATCTATTTTTAATTGATAAAGTCTTTATTGAGCGGTTAAAACCAAATAAGTTAAGCATTATGAAATTATGGTAGAAAGAGTATACAGGTCGAGTATTACATCTCTTGTATTAAAGAAGTCATCGTAATATTATAATTTATAATGCCATTAACAATTACGTAAATTACTAACTGTTTATTCGCACAGCAAACATAAGTAAATGTATATTTTTCATTAAAAACAAACGGTATCTCTAGCAGCTTAAACAATTTATTATTATCTACTACTGTATTTTAATTACAGAAACGAAATTTTACTTACTTTTCATGAAAATTCACATCAATTTTGAAAAATCCCTGCACAAAGAATGTATAATTTATAAAAGTCGTTTGCATCCTGCCACAAAAATCCGTTTTAACGAAAAATTAAACTTCAGAGGACATTAAAGCTGGTACATTAAATCAACAGAAGCAATGCGTGCATTTAAATTCCTTATAAATTCCCAAGACGCTTCTTTTTTTACATTTTTCATGCCGCCGGCGCATTTAAACGACATTAAAATGGTTGCGCCTTTACCAAACGCAATTAATTTTAATGAAATTTAATAATGCGGAAGAGACCGTAATTCCTCAAACTTAATAACCGCGCGTATATACGAGCGTAGCTCAGTTAGCCTAATTGATTAAAACTCCAGCCGGCCGAGATCAATAATCCGACGTCGCTCGCTCCGAGGAATCGGTCCACGTAGCGAGGAGTCGAGTCAACGAGTCGAGATGATCCATCGCCCGGGCGAATGCTAAAAATGAGCCTTGAGATGTCGTATAATTTTATCGCCGCGAGTCCCGAGGGGGAGACCCGACTCGCGTCATTATCCGGCCGTCTACCGCGGAACCGTTCGCTCTTCCCTCCGAGGGGGTGGAAATCGTGTCTGTGTGTCAGCGATGCCACGGCCAAGCAGAGAAACAAGCGGATTGCTGTATACGCGACGCCATTGTCGTACGCGACGCTCGCAATTTTGCGCGCGGCTTTAAGTGCGTGGGTGGTGGTGGAAAAAAAAACAGGACCGAGGGAATTGCGCGAGGGTCACTCCAGGATCTTTCGAGGCCTCACTTCTTCCTCTTTTGTCTCCTCTCCCTTTTCTTGGCCCTCCACTTGCGCGTGCGGGCGACTCGGCGCCTCGATTCTTTTTCTTCTATTGTGGTTCGCTTCTAGGCTGTGCCCTCGGTACACTACGCCGGTAGTAACGTAATGTCGGCGTAATATTGTTTTGCCAGTTTAGAAAGTTTTTGCTTAGTTTTCTTGCGGACGCTTCGGTCGAACGCTTTTATCGCTTCGTACATTGTTTGTTTGCTCCTAAAGTGTTCCGCGAATTTCTAGTATGTGTTTGCCTTCATCAGAAATTTTAGACGCAGCTTCATACTTTTTGTATTAGTTTAACTTCGAATTTAAACTTTAGCAGAATCTCTGGATGCTACTTTTTATTGGAAGATTTGACAATTTTTATTGTACTTCATTAAGCCAAGTTTATCCTTGAAAAGAACTGTGGGTGGCCAACCTCCTACTTTACACTTCTTAATATCTCTGCAATCGATGTATTGAACTTCATCAGGTAATTTTTTTGTAAAAAAATATTTAATGCATGTCTGCACAAGATACATGCGAATAACTCCGGATATCAAACACCTAGTGCGCCCTTTATGAATTTTTTTTGACGTGTGGTCTTTTTATAACTCTTTTAGAGTCTATGTATATATTGAAATACCCACATTAATATTTTAATCTTTTTAAAATTCGCTAAATCAATTAATGATAGCTAAAAATAAATATGTAGATCAAATTAAAGTAAATAATTTGCTACCTTGTAATGGGTTCATAAGTTATTCGAGACTTAATATGGAGACTGAGAAAAGACTCAATGTAGAATTAAAAAGATATAAAACAACATTGTTCAAAATTGGTTCACCTAAAATACACTTCTTATGTTTAATTTGGATAGTTTTATGTCTGTACTTGTAGAAAATACACAAATTTCGATTTGCAAAAATTGGTTAACAATGAAAAGTTTAAAAAATTAAAAAAGGTAACTAAAAAATGACCTTAAATCAGGAAAAAGTCTTTGTCTAAAACGGTTAATGGTATTTGATACGAATTAGTAATTATCATTATTCTGAACCTTAATGATCTCTGGTTTTCAATCATCAGGATTTTTTCCTGTTAGCAGTGTCAACTTAATTTTGAAGGCAAGACGTTTCACTGTAAATACAAAGTATTGTTTTCTGCACAATTGTCTGGTGTTCCCGCTTTTAAATCTTCCTGCATTTCTCTCGCTTTCGGCCTCTCGATTTACCTCAACTCAAACCTCTCTTATTTCCACCGGCACCTCCCCCCTCCGCCTCCGTCGGCTTTCCCTCACGCAAAGCTCTCTGTCTTCCAGTACGTACATCAGTCCGTCCGACGTCTCCTCCTCGATCCGTCGGCTTTCACGGCCTTTGTCTCTTTGTTCGACGCGCGACATCCGGCTGAGGCGGAAATGCGCCATTGCGATTCCTGAAATCGGGGGCCTCGGTTTAGCGGCGCACCGCGCAATATCTACTTTACAATCTGTGTACACTTTGATTGCCGATCGATCGCGCGCTTTCGCGCCAGGTGTGCCCAGCTGAATTGCATCGGGTCGAATTTCTCTTTATTTCGGGCTTTTTCGATTTTGTTCCAGCGGTCTTATTTACTTAGTAAATAGAAAAATTATTTTCGGGATTCGAGAATTCACGTAGAGGATTGCAAGAAAATATTAAAACTTTTTATAAACATTTCATTTTCTGTTTACAAAGCAGGGCTTAATCCTTGTGTTTTCTTAATTTCAGGATTTGAGATTAAAAGTGTCCATCAAGCTTGTGCTTTGTATCAAGTATTAACGTCATATAAAGTTGATATTAATTATCCTGGCAGAAAATTAACCATAAATTGACCAGAATATTGGTCAACTTTTAGTAAAAATGTTGACCAGGAAAGTTCTAGCGACAGTTTCTTGTCATAATCTGATCTACTTCTGATCAGCACTCGCATCGATGTGAATAAACACAACAGTTTAGTTTCTTATTCGAATGGAACAGTTTTCTTTTTCATATCCTCTCCATTCGTCCGAAAACCCGATTAGTCTCTCGGTTATCGGGAGACTCGAACCATTGCGATTTTTATATCGATAAAGTACATTACGAATTGTTGTAATGACCATATGCTACTCGCCAGGCTGATCAGTTGACTTTGCCAGCTGAACCAGCGAAGAAGCGTAGTGTGAAGTCGTGCGGCGTTGATAATCAGATTTTAATCAGGTTAGTGTACCCTGGTTAATTGAATCATTACTATAAATAGTAATATAGCATTTAAAGTATTAAAAAAGTTTCAAATAAACTATAAATTTGAAATAGTTTCGTATCTCCAAACTATTATTTTGATAACAGAATCATCGATTAATTTCATGTAATGAAAATCAGAAAAAAAGTAGTTGCACTGAGTTGTAAAGTCAAAAAATCAATGATTGGTAAAAATCTTCTATCTAAACGAGCGCAATCGAGCTCATTCAATTTCGAAAAAAAGGGAGCTCTTCAACGGCGTGCATCAATGTAATCACTTACGTAAGCGGTCGGTCATGTAATCCGGGGGTGGAAGCGATCGGAAAAACCGCAGCGCGGAACCCGTAATGAAAAGCAAATCAGCTCGATTTTCGAAGAATGGAGGCGCGCCGTAGGTACTCTGATTTCCCATTGTGCGCGAGTAGAAGCAAAGAGCTGGAGGCGGAACGTAAAAGAAGCGAAATAGAGACATCCAGAGGGTAAGAGGGAATAGGGAGGGGGGGGGGAGTCGAGGGCCGGAGGGAAGGCGAAAAGAGAGGTAAAGAAGTAGGACGGGAGGGAAAAAGAGAGAAAGAGAGAGAAGGAGGCGCCCAGGAATTCGAGTCACGCACGAGCCAACCAATGCAACGTCTCTATCTGCTTTCAGAAAGTCTTCCAGCTCTCGATTCCCCGGCGTTCGGCCGGACGGGGCTGCCTTTTCCTCTCTCTCTCTCTCTCTATCTCTCTCTCTCTCTCTCTCTCTCTCTCTCTCTCTCTCTCTCTCTCTCTCTCTCTCTCTCTCTCTCTCTCTCTCTCTCGACGGCGCACGTGCGCTCACGCGTGCCGCGCGTTCCGCGGAAGTAATGCAGGCGCGTCGGAACATTTATTTTGAAATGAAAAAGAGAGGAGTCGACGGGGGATATAAATACAATTTGCACGGGCGCTCTCAATTTCTTCCTTTGCTGCACTCGCTCTCGGTTATCCGATTCTTTTAACCCCGATTATTCGCGGATCTTTTCTTTTAAGTGGAGGTAAAAATTGGAGCTCTCGCGCGATTCAATAAACGGGGCGGTATATTTTTACAGATGTTTTTACTTTTGAAGTTTTATATTTGGTCAAAGGAAATAGTTTCCGGAATTTTTTTCAGGTTGGAGTGCCGCAAAAAATGTCATTTGGTGAATTGAAAATGCAATTAAAATGAAAACTACGGGAAAGCTATGAGAACACGAGAAAAAATTGTTTCGAAAAAATGATTATATTTTTTATGCTGAGAGAAAAATAAACACGTACGATGGTAAAAGCTAATTTGTACCTCCAATTTTTACTAACATTTTTACTAGTATTTATTCAGCAACTATTTAAAATAAACGTGCAACAATTTTTATCCGAAGGGACAGTTTAAAAGGCATTGTTTAAATATTGGTCTTACTGTATTGCTTACATTTTTTTTGGTAAAAATTGTTGAAATTTTTTGCCACTTTGATAATATCCCATAAAAGAACCCTTCAAAGATTCTACAGAAACCAAGGAAATACTTTTCATATAAAGGAGTCAACTTTTTAAAATTAAAAAGTTGACTCCTAAAAAATTAAAATGTTAAGTGACAAATATTAATACAAGTTTCGCACTTTCATCTGGCCACTTGATAAATTGTGTCCGATCATAAACTACTAGAAAACATAGCTATTGAATCGGACCGTCTTTCGTATACCAAAAGATTTTTATATCTCTCATGAAAGAATTTAATAACTTTTATGAAAAATCGTCGTTTTAAAATATAAAAAATATTCAGTTTGGTACTAGAACAGTGGCTTTTGGACTCATCAGTAAAGCACCACTGGTTCTACTTTATATGTCTCCTGTAAAGAGGTTACAGCTATCAAATGATACTACAGATTGCGAAGGATCTAATAGCAATTTTAGCTTTAACATTTATTTCGAAGTGTAAGACTATTCCTTCATTCACCTTACAAAATTCGTGTTTACATTTTCCTTCTAAATTATATAACTTTAACCAATGTTCTTTGAAGATTGAATTAAATTTGTGTATTTATATGCATTATACTCCTATCTATCTTTTTTACCTATCTCCCATCTCAACAAACTTTTGTACAATTTCTGCATTGAATTCGCCTTAGATACCTTCGCTCGCTCGCACACACAAGAAAGCCTCCAGACCGCTTCGCAAATCTCCTCTGCATGCGCGTCCTCGCGACCATCGGTTAAGTGGAGCGTTCGTCAGGGTGTATCACATTGGACCGCACCCTCCCCACTCCCTCGTCGCGCGCGCCCGACTCAGGACGAATCTCGCAAAGTGCATTTTCCAGCAGGCAGTCGGGCGCTATTTTGGAAGACAGCGAGCTCGCGCGGTCTTCACGGGTACTTTGGCGCGAGGGCCGGGAGACGAACTCGCGCGGAAACGCGCGACAGCCGAACCGCCGGCGTCGCCGCATGCGGAATTCTCTCGATTATCGAGTTGTCGCGCGCACGCGCGCGAAAGTGGAATTTGCATTTTGAATTTGGATTGCGAGCGTCGCAGTTACGCCGGCAACGTAAGAGGCGTTTAAATAATTGAAAACTGCCGGTTGCCGGAGCAGTTTCCATATTGTTACCTGGGTACTGTCTCTTTTTGTTCTCATTTACGGTTATTTCATCAGCTGCGCAGCGGCTCGTTGATCTATTTACTTCCTCTTGATAAAAGAATCAATTAACAGTGCTAAATTCTTTCGCGCTTTCAATCGGTTTATTCCAACTGGTGCGCGCAGATGTAATTTAAAAAGCTTGTTGCAATAGTGAAAGAAGTTAGCTTCATTTTTAATTAACGATATTCAGAAAGTTTGAGATAGAGTACATTTCAAGCTTTAATCAATGCAATGAGAAATATTTTTTTATAAGTGTTTAAAATATGCTAAAGTAAGAAAAATTGAAATTTATATGTACTTTCATAAAATAATAGGTATATTAATTTTATAATCGTCTCTAATGGTATTAACAAATTGTGTTTAGTATTCCTTACAATAATTTTATAATTATTACTTACTATAATCTACCGGTTAATAAAAGATGTTTATAGAAACACGTTAGTGCTCAACATGATTGGTTGGAATGTAACATCTCCATTCCCACATTGACAAATCAAAAGTAAAAGATGTTTACTTACTTTATTCGTACAGAAATCAAATGGGGATGTGATACTGATCTTGATCAGATCCTGACAAAAATCCTATGTTGAATTCGAGCAAGATTTACCCATTTCCCATCAAATCCCCTGATAGTTTTACTAGAATAGTTGACAAAAGATAGTAAATTTGTTTTTAATTAGAGGAAAATAGCTTATTTGGCTTTATTTTTTATTGAAGAAAGATACTTTCTAATTTCTATTGTTGTGACAAAAAGGCAGACCGTTTTGCTCGCGATGAGAAACGAACCCAGGACCTCCAATTCCATCGAAAACAGATGCTTCTCCACCGCGCAAACGATCGCACTGCATTATTTCGCTGCGAATCACTACATAATCGAAGATGCACTTCTTCCTCACTCAGTGACACTATTAAAAGAAACATGTTTTTTACAATTTTTTTCAAACAAATGTAATGAAAATCTACTTATATTTTTGTGCTATACAATTTTTCCTTTTCATATTGACAGTATATACTTAATTTCTGCCACCTGATTAAAGTATAAGCAATAGCTCTTCTATAATACAATAATAAACTTTCCTACCAATTCATAACTTTCTCTCTTCCCTTAAAAAGTGCAATAAATTACAACGTGAATAAAATTTTAATTTTCTACCAACAATAAAGTAACGGATACGCAGCATTTTACTCACGGTGCACTTTAATATTTCCGGAGCAATGCGGAATAAATTATCGGCTTTGAAAATTACGCGATAAAAAGGCTAACGATCGATTTGCCTCGCTTCGCGAGCGAAATAACCGGCGTACATCCGTAAGCTCATCGAAATATTTATGAATGAATTTGTTAATATAATGAGAGCGTACATCACAGTCCGTTAAGCGAAGTTCCGCGCGTGACACCTCGCGCGCCCATTCTTCCTCCTTCCCTCCACCCCCGCTTAGCACGCGAACGCGCGAACTTTCGCTGTTCGCGCGAATGCGCACGTCGCCGCCGCGGAACGAGTATCCATATATCGCGCCTCATAATTGAAGCTGCGCACGAAAGTTTTTACGCTAATTTAATCGCGATAATTGATTGTGCGCCCGTGTTTTTTTAATTTTAATGCGGGTGCGGAAAGTAAGTCGAACAGGACATTTAAAAAAATTGCTTATTGGGATGTCTTTTCATGCAAGCGATTGCGGTGGTTGTGCGACTATTATAGTAGTTGGAATATTTAAACGTGTATTTTACTTGGTGCAAATCTTACCAGTTTTTTTACTAGACTAGCTAAATTTACTCTGCTTCGAGTGCTCAGCGTTTTTCCATACGCAGTTTTAGGTACTTACTGGTTTTAGGTGATTTTCTGATTTTGTCGGGAACAAAACGTATTACCGGAAGTTTACGTATTAACTTTACCTAATATCAAATTACTTTTTTAAATCCTTCACGATATCCTGCCATCGTTTTTTTAAGAGAATATACTTGGTCTTATAATAATTATATTACAGAATAATGAAATAATTAAGCATGTTTTATATATTTTAGCTGCATTTAGGTATCATTTATTTAAGAAGGGCATTTTTTATATTTTTTATATTTTATTTTCAAAAGATTTGTTTGTAAAACTTACTAGGATAAATCTTCATTTAATTAACACATTAAGGATATCTAATGATTAATTCTCTACAAGGGTTTTTATTATGACATTTGCTTACGAACATTGATTATTGGTTTAGTTACGCGGAAAATGAATAGCAGCTGTTAGTCTGCCATTTCTAGCTGTCCCACTAATTAAAGAAATGGATTAACTCCGTGTTTAATCACATATCGACATCAATTTTTTTAAAAACATGATTACCTTTAGAAACTTCTTTAATGAAAATTTATTTCAAAATAAGAAGCAGAAACTAATTAAAGTTTAAAATTTTTAATTATAAATGATTTTAAATCTTTTAATTAATAATATTATTTTTTATGTTTTAATGAATGTAATTAAAAATAAATTCTAGACTTTAAAATTAATAGAATCATATAAATCCGGAGTATGAAGCATGATCTGCACTCTATCGCATATAAAAAATTGCACGATGTACATTACTACAGTATAGTATTACTGTATCTG